>JAJMSM010000089.1:0-58794 GCA_030578475.1 Hyphopichia wangnamkhiaoensis
TTTTTTTTTTTTTTTTTTTTTGTTCTTTATTAGGTCGTACGGGATCATTGTGATATTACTGTTAATCATCCCCCATTATTGATCTTTTTAATCCCCATCTTTTGTCCCAAGTCAATTCCATAATTTTTTTAGAAAGACCTTCTTCTTCTTCTTTTTCGTTTTTCGTTGTTTTCTTCTTCTTCTTCTTCTTCTTTTTCGTTTCGCTCGCCTCGGCATAATCCTTCTGTTGTTGTTTTCATCTTCCTCCCCTGTCACAGATGGCCCGCTTTAAATTTGGCAAGAATAAAAAGAAAGCAGCCCCAGAAGATACTTCAATGACCAGTAGTAGTGATCACGACCGTTCCTCCCTCGAAGATTCACAACTATCCAATAAACCGCTTATGTACCAGCAACAACCAGGTACTGCTTCTCCTCGTTTTGTAAAAGAACAACAACCACTTCCCGAACACCCACTTCCAGAAGAGCCTCCTCTTAAACCAAAATCCGCCAATCGTAACTCTGCTGCCATGAGTCCTAGTATTGCTTCTGGTATGACAACCACCGGAACCGCCACGATTGCTGCTGCTCCAACCACCATTGTTGAATCCACGGCTGTATCTCCTTGGAAAAGACATAAATTATTTGATTCGCCATTCCCTCGTTACAGACACGCCGCCTCTTCCATATCAAGTGATAAAAATGAAATTTTCTTGATGGGGGGTTTGAAAGAAGGTTCTGTTTTTGGTGATACTTGGAAATTATATCCTCAAGATGCTCAAGGTACTTCTTTCCTAGCTAAAAATATTGAAATTGCCAATAATAATAATCCTCCAGCAAGAGTCGGTCACTCTTCAGTCTTATGTGGTAATGCTTATATTATTTATGGTGGTGATACCGTTGATACTGATTTTAATGGCTATCCCGATAACAATTTCTATTTATTCAATATCAATAATAGTAAGTATACCATTCCTTCCCATATCTTACATAAACCAAACGGTAGATATGGTCATACCATTGGGGTCATTTCATTGAATTCAACCTCGTCAAGATTATATCTTTTTGGTGGTCAATTGGAATCAGAAGTATTTAATGATTTATACTACTTTGAATTAAATACTTTTAAAAGCCCCAAGGCAAGATGGGAATTGATTGAACCCCTCAACAATTTCAAACCTCCTCCAGTCGCTAATCATTCCATGTCCATGTACAAAAATAAAATTTATATCTTTGGGGGTATTTATAATAATGAAAAAGTTTCCAATGATTTATGGTGCTTTGATGCATTGATTAACAAATGGTCTCAATTACCAACCTCAGGTAATATCCCATTACCAGTTAACGAACATTCTTCTTGTATTATTAATGATAAATTGTTCATTTATGGTGGTAATGATTTCCATGGCTTGATTTATGATTCCTTGTACGTTTTAAATTTGCACACGTTAGTTTGGTCTAAATTGTCCAATAATTCTTCTACGAATGGTCCAGGCCCAAGATGTGGACATTCCATGACTTTCTTACCTAATTTCAATAAAATTATAATCATGGGTGGTGATAAAAATGATTACATTAGTGATACTTCAGATTCAAATATGGAGACCTATGAAAATTATAATGGTCAAGAAGTGGGTACCATGCTTTATGGTTTGGATCTTGATTTAGTTGATCAATTCCTCGACTCAAACACAAATTCTGCCGTGGGTAGTCATGCAGGTGTTGCCGGTAAATCTCCTAAAAAAGTTGCTGCCTCTGCTGCTGCCGCTAATGCTGCTGCTTCTAAAAGACCAGAACTGCCTTCTCCTTCGATGCAAGATGCCAATAGACAAAGTTTCTCCCGTCATGCTAGAAGCTTCTCGGCAGGTCCTGAAGATTTTAGAACCCCTACAGGCTCTCCCGATAGAGGTGGTTTTAACGATCGTCCTGATACCAATAGTAATAATATTCTTGCTAGTGCTGCTGGTGCAGGCGCAGTTGCTGCAACCGTCGACGTTCTTGGTAGTGGCTCTCATAACACCAATAAGTCGCTTGCACCTTCTAGTCTTGGTGATAAATCAGATATTAATCAAGAAAAATTCGTTGATGTCGATGTTCCTTCTTCTACTAACTTGAGTGAAGGTGAAATCACCACTGATCTTGAAGAAGTCAGAAATAAAAATTTCTTGCCCCCACCTTCTCAAGACCTTACTGGTGGTGCCAATGCTAATCAAATAACCCCTGGCTCAGCTACTAACTCAGAAGGTTCCTATCACAATGGGCATGCCTCTTTATTGGATAATTATAACTACATTGATTCTAATGAAAACTTGAGAGAAGAACAAAATCAAACACCAATCATTGAAAAAGATACTGCTAATACGAACTCCTTATCCTCTAATGGTAGAAATTTTGCTGATCGTGAACTTAATAATGATTACGATGATGAAAAGACCTCACCAATACAACCTCAAAGAAGAGGTTTGTTGGGTGCATTAAACGGTGCTAACAGATCGGCTGAAGATGCTAAGGTTAAAAAAATTATTGGTGAATTGACCAATGAATTGAACGAATTAAAATCTTCCACTAAACTTCAAATGCAAAATGCTACTGAAAGAATCAATGGGTTAGAGTTAGAAAATAAGGAATTGAAAAGTCATGATCAATCGGCTGAAATTAATGATTTACAAAATAAATTGAATGAAAGAGAATCTTTATTGGATGAATTAAAGGCATCTGTTGATCCAAGTGTACTTGCCATCGATGGTGAAGAAGGTGCAGTTGCTGGTGAACAAGGTTCCCGAGGTATCACTGAATTAACCAAATACAAATTAGATAGATTAGAATTGAACAATAGATTAATCTATTTGGAACAAGAAAACTCCAGCTTAACTGATAAATTCACCAAATTTGAACCATTCATGAATAACCAAATTGGTGAATTAACCAAATTCCAAAAAATCATTAAAGTTCAAGAAGAAAAAATTTATAAATTGTCTCAACAAGTTAAGGATGAGCAAGTTTTACATAAAGAAATCAATGATTGGAAGAGTAAATATGAAAATTTGAATTTAGAGTTTGAAAATTTCAAAACTATTCATGATGAAGAGGAAATCACCGATGATGAAGGCGAGAATGAACATAATATTAGTGTTATGACTGATGATGCTGGTAATGTTGTGGGTGCTTCTTCTAATAGATCAATTCTGACCACTGCCACCGGTAGAAAATCAAAGAGAGATATTTCCTCTCATTTGGAAAATTTAGTAAGCTTATGGTCAATCAATGCTAATGCTAAACCACCTACTGAAGCTGAACAAAGAAATCTTGAAAATCCAAATGATAATCCAGTTGTTCTTAAGTTACAACAACAAGTTAATGAATTATTGATGACTTCTAAACAACAACAGGAAGGATCACAAGCTGAAGTTGTTGCTTTACAAAGTGAATTAGCACAAAAATTACAAACTTTGAAGAATTTTGAAGACAATTACCGTGATGCATTACAATCAGTTAACAATACTAGTAAAGCCCTTAATTTAACTCAAGATGAATTACTCAGTCAAAAGACTTTGATTGAAAAATTGATCAAAGAAAACAATGAGTTGAAATTATTCAAGAAGGCTTCTAGAAGAATAAGTTCTAGAGCTACTCCTCCAGGTATCACCGAAGAAAAATTCTCCAAATCATCCTCTCCAATTCCCGAAAACTTGGGTGAAGGTAAGGCTGTCACTAGTGAAGATGACGATGATGATGTTGATGGAATCACTAGTGCTCATTTCAACATGAAGATAAAAGATTTGGAAGCAGACTTGTATATTTTGAAACAAGAAAGAGATCTGTTGAAAGAACTGGTTACTTCTTTACAAAAACAATTGTACTTGGCTCAAAACAGCCAGTGATGTTGATGATTTGACATTTCTGGAACCTTATCTGAATTAAAAAAAAAAAAAAATAAATTAATATAAAATAAAATCTAAAAAAAAAAATACTCAAAAAAAAAGAATAGAAGCCGTTCTTTCACGGTTTCACTCCCTTGGTTAATTATGTTATTTGACTTGTTCCCATCAATTTCTTTCTATATATTATTTTTCATTTGCTATTTTTTTTTTTTTGTTTGTATTCTTTTTGTCCTTCCCTTTCTTCTTATTCTTATTCTTTTTCTTTTCTACCATATGTTTTATTGTTGCTATATTTTTGTTTGTTACCTGAGATCCCTGAGTTTCGTTTTCCTCTAAAGTTGTCCTTGATTCCCCTAACTTTTATTTATCATTTTAATTTGTATAATCTATTATCTAGACACTATTAATCTTCGGTTCTTCTAGTACTATAAATTCTTGTAAACTCCCTTTAGCCACTACTTGGCTAAATAGCCATCTACGTAGATTCATGTAAGTTGATGTCGAGACATTCTGCGTTTTCTGGAATGATTACCCCAGACTTCATTTATACTTTGTTTTTTTCAAACGATAATTTGCAGCACTGGTGCACTAAAAGAAAAGAAGAAAAAAGGAGAGAATTAAGAGAGGTGTGTCACAAGCGCAGGAATATTTCTTTTTTGCTTTTTTTTTTTTGTTTTTCCCTGACATGGCTACATCAGATCACAAATCACCTTGACGATTTCCGTGAAGCTCCAATGACCTGCTGTGAGCGACCACTAGGGCTAGGAGGTGACTTGGGATCATTAGACGTTTTTTCGAAGTGGATCACTTTCTTTTGGATCATGACAGGTATCATTTTATAATATACTAGGTGGCCATCACTCATCTTCTTCTGCTTCCATTGATCTTGAGTTTGCATTCCCCTTTTTCGTGAGTCGTCTTAGCTTGGATCTTTGTTTGTTATATTTGTGTTAAAATTTTTGGAGCTACGTGTAACAATTACTTAGCAGTGGTTTCAGATACATATTCCAGGAAGTTCTGTTTGGACTTATTTGTTCTTTTGTTGGCCTAAATTTGGAACTCAAACCCATAGTCCATTATTGATATTTGGTTATCTTTTTCTTGATAATTGTTGTTCAATAGTTGTTTGGTTCTGGCAGAGTAAACTTTTCACAACTGTTGTCTTTTTTATTTTGCATTTTTCTGGCTGGACTTTTATTTAAGTTTGATATTTTGGTATTCACTCTGGTCCCTAGTATTGGAATCATATCTAATTTTTTTTTTTTTTTTTTTTTTTTCTTTTTTGCTTTTTGTTGTATTATAATTTAGTCCTTTTTCTGTTGTTGTATTTTGCAGTGAGTCCCTGATCCATTGAACAATAATCATCTTTAACTGCTTCTATTTTTTCAATTTTAGTGCCCTCGCTTGTAAAATTCTTGTTTGGGTAATTGCCGATATCAATAACTAAAATCAAACAATATGGATAGATTTCACGCTAAAATCAACGAATTAAAGGAGAAAATTGATGAAAATCATTCTCGTTTTTATGAGTTGAAAACAACTTACGAGTCCAAACAACATGAATTAACTCAAAAGGAATATGAATTAAAATCATTGGAAAATAAGGAAAAATTGCTAACTGCGAGATACAATACCAGAAATGCAGCGTTTACTGAAAATTCCGAACAATTGAGTCTTAATGAAGCTAAAATCAAGGAGTTGGAAGTAACTGTTAAAAACTTAACTGATGAAATCAATGAGTTGGAGAAAAAATATGATGAATTAACCTTAAAATTTGCTGAAGTCAAGGAAGAATTAAGGAATATAAATCAAATGTTAGACGGTTTTTAGCCTGTCTGCTGACAGGCTTCTTTTTGCATTGCTCTTACGTTTCTATTATTTAGCATTTAATCAAAGTGAATTTTATCGTTACTTCATGGTATATATATTGTAGCCCATTACGCCGTCTATAGTCCTGAATGAAAAAGAGTTGAAAAAAAAAAAAAAGAAAAAGAAAGACAAAAAAAGAGAAAGAAAAAAGAAAAAAAAAAAAAGTATATGTACATATATATCATAAATATAATTGTAGGAGGAATTGAAGTTCATGATAAGAAAGTTCGTGGCTATTTTGTAAATATAAGCAATTGTCCATAGATTGTGCCTTTATTCTTATGATCCATTGGTATTCGAATTTGAATGGGTCATTAAGAGTCTATCATTGTTTGCCAATTCATAATTGGGCACAAAGTCTTGGCTATCGGGATTAATAGCATCATGATATAAATCATCGTCATCATTAATACCAGATTGTTGCTGGGGTTGTTGTTGGTGTTCTTGCAGTTGGGAGGCATCATTAATTTGAGTTGGAATACTGAAAAATTGATATGATTGATTCAAGTTTTCTCCCGTTGGTGATTCAATGGAGGTACCTTCCTGAGAAACCGACATTGGTTCTGGCATGTTGGCATTTTCCAAAATATCATGAGTTTGGTCAATGGGGCTTATGGTATCATGTTCTGATTCACGGCCATCATCTTCACCATCAGGTCCAAAGTCCAAAGGTGGCTCTGAAGGTAACAAGCTTGATTCATGAGCCCGCATACGTTCCTTCTCGGACAATTCTGGTTGTGAAGGCAATGGAATGAGGCCATTGGAAGCTTGGTTGTGATTGATTGGAGGGGGTGGATTCCCCGAGATTTCATCATAATTAGGAATTGATTGATTGGGGTCAACATGAGGGTGATCAGAATAAGGCGGGGTTGCAAAATTGTTGATGGCAATTGATTCTGGAATCACATTGATGTAAGGAATATGCTGAGCACTATTATGACGTTGTAATTGATGTTGAGGTTGTTGAGATGAGGGCAATGTAATTGCTTGAGGTTGAGGTGATGGATGTTGACTAACCCCATTGTTGAAATCGCCGTTTCCAAATTGTTGAGAGGGAGAAGATGAACCTGTTTGACTGAAGGCGGTGGGAGAACCCACTGATCCAGAAAACAGTGACGATCTTCTTGATAATGGAGAAACCCCGGTTCCTCCGTAGTTATTATTGTTATTAACATGATTGTTAATTGCGTTGTTACCCACTGGTAAGTTGTTATTATTATTGTGATTATTTTGATTGTTATTGTTATTTGAAGCGGCTAATTGAGCATGTTCACTAGCAGATGGACTATTGAAATTTGAATCCAGTCTATGAGTACCAATGATAACTTCGGTGGTGACTTGAATGAATTTTCTCATTCTTTTGAATTTATCAGTATTAACGTAACCAGACCGTTCATTTTGATTTATGGGGCTTGTAGTAGCATTAAAATTGAAATTAAAGAAATCACCATTATGTTTCAGTTGACCATCAGTACCACCATTCCCATTTGCTTGTTTTTGTAATGAATCCAAGAAATGAGATTGAGGATCATCGGATTTAGCACTGGCACTTTTCTGATGGTCATTAACTCCTTCCAAAGCGACGGATTTACCTGACAAGTTGATTAATACTTCAACAAAGTATTGGAATGAAACAAGTGGACAGCCCAGGATGGTGGGGAATGCATCGGCTGGTACTCTTACACTTGAATTGATTTCCAGTTGGAAAGTGACGGGATCAACGTAAAGAGGGATAACTGATTGTTGTAAATCTTTCCGGAATGATTCAAATAATCCATTTACACCATTATCGAGTCGACAAACTCTAACCAAGGTAATGATGATACCATTAACGTCCTGTACTTTTTTCAAATGATTAATGCTTAGTTTGATGGGGATTAGTTCACCTCTTAAATAGCCACGTTTGGGTATTTCCAATGAGACTCTAATTGATTCTGGTTTAACAAGATCGGAACTTGGGGTCGAGATTGATACCGAGTATTGATGGTTTGGATCATTGGCACCACCATTAGAAGAAGGTAAATTGGGAGTTCCGTTGTTATGATGATCGCTGTTGTTATTATTGTCATTAATAGTACTATTGGTGTTGCTATTGGTGTTGATGTTGGTGTTTGTATCAAACTCTTGATTATTATTGTTGTTATTGGTGGTTATATCAGAATTATTAGAAGACATGGTGCTATAAGTATTCATGGTATTGATGGTGGAAGTCGAAGATTGAGTACGAGACAACCTTTTGGTATGACGAGGATCTTTAATAATCAATTTTTTCGGTTTAGCAGCCGGTAGTTTAGCCACGTCGATTGGATTAATGAGATGAATAATTTTTTCTGATGTGTAACTGGGGGAATTGAGGATTTTCAAATGCTTGGTTTTATTTATTAGATGATTACTTGGAGAATTTGGATTCGAATCAGAACCTTGAGATGAAGACGGGCTATACGAGATATTGGTGGGGGAATTACTAATCATGGTATTATTATTGGAATTGATATGAGACGCATTATTGGAATTCCCGATGGCTGCTTTTAATGAATAAACAATGGAACCTTTACCAAATTCAATACTGGTGAATATTCTTTTATTGGGTAATTTAACAATAAAGGGGAATCGATGTTCACCTTTGAAAAGACCGTTTGAAAATTCGTCATTATTTGAATTTGATTCTTCTCCGTAGATTTTGATTGAATGATTGAATAAATTATGTTTGACGGGTCGTAACTTTGAATGAGATGATGCATTGATTTTGACGTAGCCAATTAATGAAAGAGTAATGATTATATTGGCCAAATTTTTTTTCGTTAATAAAATGATTTGGCCACTTATCTCTTCCCCCGGTAACCAAGATTTATGAGGATTATCAAGAACAATGTAGAAATCCTCGATGGCGTTGAAATCGATTTTAAAACTAAGATTGGCCAAATGATTGCCAAAAAACGATTGATGTTGAGATATATGTTTAGTAACTTGGGAAGATGAATTCGGTATATTTGCATCGAGCTCATGATCATGACTGTTACCCGATAGATACTTGGGTCTACTGGGGATGATCTTGGACACTGCACGCCTCATGGTGATAAGTCAGAATTAAAGCAGCAGGACGAGGGCAAGGACGAGGACGAGGACGAGGAGGAACGGCGGCACTGGCAGAAGTAAGCAATTAATGACAACGATAGACTTAGCGGGAAAATAGTAAAACAAATTAGCAGTAGTGTTCAGTGGTATTCAGTAGAAGTTGTACAAGTGTCGTGGCAACTGTATGTGGTATTTTGGTGTTAGGAATAAAAGTAGTGGTAATGTTATGGATTATTAGATAATACAATTTTATCGTTGTTGATAATGTTTGTTGTTACGGGCTATGACGATTAAAAAAATGCTTACAAGGCAAAAAGTGTGAGAGCGTGAGCCAAAAAAAACAAAAAAAAAAAAAAAAAAAGAGAGAACGGCCCAAAAATAAAAAAAAAATTACAGAAACAGAAAATAAAAAGAGAAACTTGACACACCCAAACCAAGATAACTTTTCAACAAAGACGAAACTAATTACAAAAAAAAAAAGAAACAAAAGGAAAAAGAACTAGAATTAAGAATCGGAATTGGGGACCGAATTATGGAAGGAACAATCGTCTCGTGCAATATTCCGTGACTTAAGTAGCGGCATGCACCCCAAATAAAACTTTTGTTTTGTATTTCTGTATTTTTGTATTTTTTTCTTCTGTAGTCTGGAGAGATCCGATGATGGTAGACGTCAAACAACAACTGTCAAGTGGACATAAGAAAAAAAAAAAAAATCTTAGAGGAATAAGAAAAAAGAACAGCAAAAGGGACAGGCTAGAGAGGGCCTACAGAGGCGGAAGGGAAATAGGAGATAATAATCCGAAGGGCTTAAATTACTATGTGTTAAAATTTAAATGTGTGGTGTGTTTGGTATTCTAGGAGAATCAACTACACGTTCGTTCGTATTCCATGTGAACCACAAATCACTCGAGTGTGCTTGCCCTTGCCCAAACAAGGTCAGAGGTGGTTGTCAGAGGGCTGTCGTAAGAGCTGAAATGGGGCGGCTCCAAGGTGGTCGCCTCACCTTAATTCAGTTTTAGTTTAGCCTAGTCTATCTAGTCTAGTTTACCCGGGTGTCGTATCGTGCCCCCGTTAAATAGAACAAAAAAAGAAAAGAGTGACAGAGTGACAGAGAGGGGGGGAGAAATAACACGGTCAGTTTGGGGGGGTTATTGTTCTGACAAAGGCCCATAGTACACGCTCAACAATACGAGTGAGATCTACCTGAACTCCCAATTAAGTGTCTTTGCAACTACCATATAATTGAAATGTTCCGGGCATGACATTGATTTCTAACCTGATAGAGGGGGGTTTCTTTTCGTTTATTAATATTAGTAAAAATTAACTATTTATGAGCTGTTTTATTCTTTGTTCGCGGGCAGCCTCTGACGGGGAAGTGAGGGGTTGGGCAGGCGGGGGGTTTTGACAAGTGAGCAGAATGGTTAATTAGGGGGAAGGTGGATGCACGGATCTCCCGGGGAGTGCCGGGATAAGTCCACCGAAAAAATGTAGTTGTCGCTGGCTTACATCATGGTTTTTTTAGCGCGTTGTCCTTCGACTATTCGATGCTTGACTATTCGATACTTGATATTCGATACTTGATATTCGATACTTGACTATTCGATACTTGATATTCGATACTTGATATTCGATACTTGATATTCGATACTTGATATTCGATACTTGAATACTATTTGTTACTTGAAAAGTGTTCTTTAATACTTGAAAAGTATTCTTTAATACTGTCGTCATCTCAGCAAGTTCCGAGCCTTACGGTTAGGTACATTTTAATGTAGTAGAAGGGGTTCAGCCAGGTGCAAAAAAAATGAAGAGAAAAGGTACCAAACCTTGATATTGTATTATTTTAAGATTAGAGCGAGGGTCTTTGGTCTGGTATTGTTATCAACAGTTATAATGGGTACCGTTGCTCCATCTTCCTTATTGATATATCTTTGATATTGCAATCCCGGGTATAGTTCTTATCGATGTTACATTCGTCATTCAATAGGACCGTTTTTTGTTGCTAATATTTCGTAACTTGCTAGTCAATATATTAAATTGCGTTTGGGTGGCTATGATAACAGCTCCCCACCCTCGATCCAGCTGTCAAAAATATTATTTAGTTCATCGGTAGTGCGAATCGTCAATTGCAAAATTCTCCACTAGCTTGCAATTGGGATAGTCATGAACAGGGTTGCATTCATCAGTTACAATAGTTCAATCAACGTTGAAATAAGGCGTGGATCCAGATTACCCCATGTTGTCCTGACATCACTACTTAATACAATGTTTATTTATAGTATAATGATACTATCAATGGTTATTTATAGTAATATCATATTATACAACAATGTTTATTTATAGTAATATTCTCATTAATACCTAAGTTTTAATACTCCTCCATATGATAACTACTCGATAAAAGATAAAGAATTTTATATTGATAGTATTTTTGTGCTATTGAGAAAACAATTAATAAAAAAAATAGTAAGAAGAAGTTATAAACACATATGAACAAACTGAAGAAAACAATAATGATTATGATGATACTGATAATGTACAAGTGAAAGAAATGTGTGAGAAGCAAAACCCAAAAAAATAGTCAATGAAAGTCAAATGCAATCAAAAAAAAAAGTTCATTAGTCAAAGTAATGGTAGCTCTTTTTCTTTTTTTTTTTTTTTTCTTTTTTATTACTTTATGGTTTAATCAAAAGTTTTCTTGGTACCTTTGAATTCAACACTGTTGGCACCGGTTCTTGGAGGACCTCTTTCACGACCACCGAAACCACCACGGTTACCACCAAAACCACCACGACCACCACGGTTACCACCAGCTGGTCTTTCCTTAGGAGTAGAGAAGTCCAATCTACAAGCACGACCTTCAATGTATTCACCATTTAAGGCTTCTAATGCAGCTTTGGCTTCATCAACAGAAGAAAATTGAACGTAACCAAAACCTTTAGGTTGTTCAGTATCTGGATGGGTTGGGATTCTACAACTAACAACTTGACCGTATTCACCGAAAACATTGAATAAGTTATCTCTTTGAGCATTGAAGGATAAGTTACCAACGAATAAAGTGTCAGATGGAGCAGATGGAACGTCACCATATTGCTTGGCTCTTTCCACTCTTGGGTTAGATTGATGTGGTTTACCAGTAGACATATCTAAGTTGATTGGTCTACCATCAATTTCTTTACCTTGGTATTCATTTAATGCTTTTTCAGCAGAACTCTTGGATTCAAAATCAACGTAACCGTAACCTCTAGATTTACCAGTGGCTCTTTCCATAATAACACGAGCACTAATAACACCACCAATTGGTTCGAATTCACGTTTCAACCAATCATCATCAATATTCCAGGATAATCTACCAACGAATAAAGTGGCAGGTTCTTCGTTAGTCTTGGCCTTCTTGGTGACTGGTTCTTCAGCAGATGAGGAATCTTGAGATGCAGTTTCAGAAGAAGAGGAAGAATCACTGTTCTTACGTTTCTTGGATTCTTTTTCTTCTTCTTCGTCATCAGAAGAGTCGGAATCAGAATCAGATGAAGAATCAGAATCAGAAGAGGAGTCAGAGTCACTAGAAGACTCGGAAGAGGAGGAAGAGTCAGAATCGGAAGAGGATTCTTTCTTTTCTTCTTTCTTTTCTTCCTTCTTTTCTTCCTTCTTTTCTTCTTCTTCGTCATCAGAGGAATCAGAATCAGAGGAGTCAGAATCAGAAGAAGAATCGGAATCAGAAGAGTCAGATGAAGAGGAAGCTTCCTTCTTTTCTTCTTTCTTTTCTTCGACTTCTTCTTCGGATTCAGAATCACTGGATTCAGATTCAGAAGATGAGCTGGATTCAGATTCTGATGAAGAACTAGAATCAGAAGAGCTAGATTCTGATGAAGATTCTTGTTTCTTCACTTGTTTCTTTTCAACTTTGGTAGCTTTAGCAGCTTTTGATGAAGATTTAGCCATTGTTGGTGTTTGTATTTTATCTTTCTTGGATAATTGAATAAGAAGAAATATCTATGAAAAGAAGAATACTAGTTTATTCTTATAATGAAAAAAAAAATTCAGGCTAAGAACTGAAAAAAAAAATTGAGATGAGATAAAAAGAAATCAAAAAAAAAAAAAAAAAAAAAATTAAACACTGCATTTTTTCTCTTCTGCTCTGCCTGAGATGCGTTTGCATTTAATACTGTGGGTCTCGTGACTGAATTGAGGTGTATGGGTCTGTTCCCCAGCTTTTTGCAGCTCTATCCATAAAGAACAAATAACTCTTCGAATTTTTTAGTCTCTTCAATACTTGGTCTGTTCAATAATTAGTCTTTTTAATATTTACATGCTGAATAAGATAGCTTATTGTCTTCTGCGTTCTCCTACTGTTTCAGGAACTGCAACCACTGCCAGATCCCAGAAAAAGGATCTCGTTAATATTTATACGTGCACTGCCATATAGATCACTTACACTACGGTAGCTAATCCTACTCTGAATTATTTCTAAAGAGTTGGCATTTGCCAGAGTTTTGTATAAAATCTTAGAAAATTCAACCGTTTTTCATCATACATTCCTTTGAATACTCTATCCTGCTAATTGCATGTTTCTCAAGTTGACATGAATTAAGAATATTCTCTGTAGCCAATAAATCAAAAAGGAGGGGGTGGGAAAAGCCAAGTGCCAGTTTTTCTGTCTTCAATGCACCACATGTTGTTCATGATTGTCTAATTGTTAATTGCAATAACTTGTTTGGTTCTTTCCCCCTCCCTCATATGGTGCGCCGCGTTGTTAGAATCGAAAAAAAAAAGAAAATCAACTAAGAAACAAAAAAATACCCTGTGCACGTGATGGAGCCACAAAACTGTACCGGAGCTGAGATACCGGTACCGCTGAAATTTATTTTAAGTTCCCTACAAAAAAAAAAAAAAGACTTTCTTGTCAAGTGCTCTCCGTTAACCCGTTTAGTATATTTATAGCCTTATTATAAGTTGATCCCGTCTATACCCACGATTTGCACTTCATGATACTTAATAATGTATGCGTCTTAGATTATCGAGGATGTAGTTTCGCAGTTGCTTAAGAAATTTTGTCTAAATGTACTGATTTTTTTCTAAGGCTCTTGCTGTTTCGGTGTTTTTTTTTTTTTTGTATTATTTTTTTTTTTTTTTTTTTAATTTTTTTTTTTTTTTTTTTTTTTTTTTTTTTTTTTTTTTTTTTTTTTTTTTTCAAATTTTTCAGTTGTTTACTCCTCATTTATTGCAAGATCAGTCATAGAGTCATAATACATACAATAACTACCAGTTTGTCTCTCTTTTTATTCTTTTTCTTTTCCCTTTGAATATATTTATATATATATTGCTAGTAATCTCCCGTTTTCTTTGGATTTCATTTATTACTTTATATCTAAGTCTTACTATAATTTTTTATTGAATATCATCATTTATAGTTGACTTAGCCACAATGTTCAAACAAACGAGTGTGCTTTTCCAAAAGGCGGCTGGTTCTGCCGTCAAAAAACCTTATGCCAATATGTTAAAGGATCCTTCCGTGAAATATACTGCTTTTAAAGGAGTTTCTTTACCTAATAGAACTTGGCCTAATAAATCCATCACCAAGGCTCCAAGATGGTTATCAACTGATTTAAGAGATGGTAATCAATCATTACCTGATCCTATGTCTATTCCTGAAAAGAAAGAATATTTCCATAAATTACTCGATATTGGTTTTAAAGAAATCGAAGTTAGTTTCCCATCTGCTTCTCAAACTGATTTTGATTTCACTCGTTATGCCGTTGAAAATGCTCCTGAAGATGTTTCTATCCAAGTCTTAACACAATCTAGAGAACCTTTAATTAGAAGAACCGTTGAATCGGTGAAAGGGGCTAAACGTGCTACCATTCATACTTACTTGGCCACTTCAGATGTTTTCCGTGATGTCGTTTTCAACATGTCTAAAGAACAAGCAATTGCTAAAGCTATTGAATCCACCCAATTAGTTAAATCTTTAACTAAAGATGATCCAAATATGCAAGAAACTCAATGGACCCTTGAATTTTCTCCTGAATGTTTTAGTGATACCCCAACTGAATTTGCCGTGGAAATTTGTGAAGCTGTTAAACAAGTATGGGAACCAACTGTAGAAAATCCTATCATTTTTAATTTACCAGCTACTGTTGAAGTTGCTTCTCCTAATGTTTATGCCGATCAAATTGAATATTTCTGTAATCATATTTCTGAACGTGAAAAAGTTTGTGTTTCGGTTCATCCTCATAATGATAGAGGTTGTGGGGTTGCTGCCACTGAATTAGGTTTATTAGCTGGTGCTGATAGAGTGGAAGGTTGTTTATTCGGTAATGGTGAAAGAACTGGTAATGTTGATTTAGTCACCGTTGCTCTTAACTTGTACACCCAAGGTATTTCTCCTGAATTGGATTTCAGTGATATTGAATCAGTAATTGAAATTAGTGAAAGATGTAATAAGATTCAAGTTCATCCAAGAGCTCCATACGGTGGATCTCTTGTTGTTTGTGCCTTCTCTGGTTCTCATCAAGATGCCATTAAGAAAGGTTTCTCTAAAGCTGAAGAAAGATATGCTAAAGGTGATATGAAATGGAAAATCCCTTACTTACCATTGGATCCAAAAGATATTGGTAGAAACTATGAAGCTGTTATTAGAGTCAACTCACAATCAGGTAAAGGTGGTGCTGCTTGGGTTATCTTAAGATCATTGGGTTTAGATTTACCTAGAGCTTTACAAGTTCATTTCAGTTCTGTTATTCAAAATCAAGCCGATCAACTTGGTAGAGAATTGAAAACTGAAGAGATCATTAGTATTTTCAAGACTCAATATATTTCTGAAGATTCAAGTCCAGTCACTTTGAAAGACTTTGATATTATCAAGACTAAGACCGATTCAGACGTTAGTCATCGTGAAATCAATGCTCGTCTTTCGGTTAATGGTAAAGAAGTTAGTATCAATGGTAAAGGTAATGGTCCTATTTCTGCCTATATCGATGCTCTTTTTAACCAATTTGGTACTTTGCTTGAAGTCCATAATTATTCCGAACACAGCTTAGGTACTGGTACCCAAGATAGAGCTGCCACTTATGTTGAATTGGGTTATGCTGATGCCGCCGGTAGCAAGAACATCAAATGGGGTGTTGGTATCGATACTGATGTTAGTGAATCTTCCTTAAAGGCTATCACTTCAGTTATCAACCAATTAGTTGCCGAAAATCAAATTAGCATTTAAGTAAACAAGACATTAAACTAAACAGTTAAAGAACTCGTGAATCAGTTCTTTGAAAAAAAAACCTATTTATTTATAGATTAAATTATTATCTTCGTATTATTATTCACTGTTCATGTAGAAGTATCATCTTTGTAATCCACTATTCATGTAGTACTATTATCTTCGTAATCCACCATTCATGTAGTACTATTATCTTCGTAATTCACCATTCATGGAGAAGCACTCTCGATAAGCCACTGATAACACATCAATCCAAGATTGTGTCCCATTCTCTCTCTCTTTTTTCTTTGCTTTTCTTTTTTGTTCCTTTTTTTTGCATCAATTGATTTTTATCAGTAGACTTTATTAGGGTATCTGCCCTGGTCCTGTCACGTGTTTTTATATTTCCACAATTAGTGTGTCACGTGCACCACCCATAAAGATTGGCCAAGCGTCTTGACTGTATACAGGATACCGTCACCTTGGCTGTTTTTTTTGCGACTGAGCAGCATCCTCATCATCGCACGGTTCACGTGACTGTTGTCTGCAGTACCAGGTATTTCTTTTTCTATAATTTATTTAGTGCTATTTTTTTTTCTTTTTTGTAGGGGTTTTCAGCCAAAGAATGAGGCAGATGAGGAAACTCTCACTAACAAAAAAAAAATCGTGAAAATTTTCTGGTTTACTCATAGAAACAGAGGAAAAAAAAAAAAAGAACGAGAGTACCAACTAAAAGTTAACAGAAAAAAAAAAATTTACTGTTTTATTCCTCTTAGTTAATCCAGTAAGAAGACCATCCCACATATCAACCTTAACGATGTCTGATTTCCAACCTGTTGTTGTCATTGACGGTAAAGGCCATTTATTAGGTCGTTTAGCTTCTATCATTGCTAAACAAATCTTGAACGGTCAAAAAATTGTTGTCGTCAGAAGTGAAGCTTTGAACATTTCTGGTGAATTTTTCAGAAACAAATTGAAATACCATGACTACTTAAGAAAAGCTTCTAGATACAACAAGACCAAAGGTCCATTCCACTTCAGAGCTCCATCTAGAATCTTATATAAAGCCATCAGAGGTATGATTCCTCACAAGACTGCCAGAGGTAAGGCTGCTTTGGAAAGATTGAAGGTTTTCGAAGGTATTCCAGCTCCATATGACAAGAAAAAGAGAGTTGTTGTTCCTCAAGCTTTAAGAGTTCTTAGATTAAAACCAGGTAGAAAATACACCACTGTTGGTAAATTATCTACTTCTGTTGGTTGGAAATACGAATCTATTGTTGACAAATTGGAAGAAAAGAGAAAATTACAATCTGCTGAATATTACGCTAAGAAGAAGGCTCTTAACAAGAAGGTTGCTGCTGCTCAAGCTTCTACTGCTGAATCTGAAGCCGCTAAGAAATTGGCTGCTTTCGGTTACTAAATCAGTTAAGGATCTTGTTCTCTTATGGTAATATATGTGAATATAATATAATATAATATAAATATAAAATATACTCATTTTCGGATCATGTTTTTTATTATTTGTTGTTATTTTGATGTTGTCTATTCATGACTATTATGTAGTGAAAACTTTCCACTATTAATCATAATCACTAACCTACTCCCCCATTCCTCTACCATTACAATATATATATTAAAAAAACTTTTGAAAAAATGTAACTAAATAGCTTCTATCCTGTCTTAGGCAGGTTCAAATGGTTTCAATATTGTAAACTGTTTTTCACCTTTAATATAAGATATAATTAAACTTACTGAAAACTAATCACTAAATCGTAGACATTGGGAAATCATCCCTGGTAATCACTAAGTCTATCTAGATCATTCGTCTACTGAAGATGAATCATCTACTGAAGAAGAAGTCACTCAGTTATTGCTACCAAACATGATCAGTTCCAGATCAATCTAGACTAATTCAGAATAATCCAGACTTGATCTAATACTTAATCTAGACTAATCATCAAATACTCAATCTAATACTTAGTCAAATACCTAATCCACTTAATCTGATATTTGATTCAAACATGACTTAATTTAATACGTAATCCAATACTTAAGGCTCTTTGTTATGGGGTTAAACGAGTAATTCAATAAACCAATTTGAGGAATAATCAATGATGATTGAATTTAGGGTACTTTTCAGTTTCAATAGTTTACACACCTCGACAACTTGGGCATTTAGTTTCGTGTAGTTATTACGACTATTAGAGATTATATGTTGAAAATCCTCGATTATAACAATATCATGTTGATTGGACGAATGAATAAGATTAAGTAATTCAGATAAATCACTGATACGTTCATAGGTGAAATTTTTCATCATATCATCATTGTTTAGCCAGGAGTAATCACCATCTGAGCGAATCCTGTGGATAGTTGAATTCAATTGTTGGGGAATGGTAGCGTTAATATAAAGTGTGGTTAGGATACGAGGTTGTTGAATATAATAGTGTTGAATTAACTTGACAATGTCGAGAATGGCATGATTTAAAAATTCATAGGTTAGTTTAGTTGATTCTGGAGTGGTGGCTGGGGTATGATATATGAGCCTGTTGGTGAGGTCATGTTGTGTCAATGTAGCTTCAATCATCAGATGGTGGTTGTCATCGAGTTGAGAGAGTAAAACACCAAGACTTATAAAAGGTATGTGGTGTCTGGGTGTTTTATACAGGATCTGTCACACCATATCTGTCACACCATATCTGTCTAACAATATCAGTCTCACCATATCAGTCTCATATCAGTCTCGCCATATCAGACTCGTATCAGTCTCACCATATTACAGGATTGAGTCTCTCGCTCGTTATTGTTAGCTGATGATCATGTCATACTAGTATGGTCGTATTGCTAGTAAAGCCATACAAGACTATTCTGATTACCGACTATTCTGATTACCGACTATTCTAATTACTGACTATTCTGATTACTGACTATTCTAATTACTGACTATTCTGATTACTGACTATTCTAATTACTGACTATTCTGATTACTGACTATTCTGATTACTGACTATTCTGATTACTGACTATTCTGATTACTGACTATTCTAATTACTGACTATTCTGATTACTGACTATTCTGATTACTGACTATTCTAGACAACTGGCTATTCTAGACAACTGACTATTGGCATAGTGTAGTATACCAATGATCATTTGCATCCAGATGTCACTGAGCCGTACTTCACAAGCAACTCTGGTCATGTCTCGAGTTTCTGACTAGTTTTTGCAATCTGCATACACTCGAATCACGAGACTTTCATAGCCATCAGTCACGACTCCCAATAATCACATAAGTTGTAGCAGAGTCTACTCTAGTATCTACTCTAGCGTCTACTCTAGTGTCTACTCTAGTGTCTACTCTAGTGTCTACTCTAGTAGTCTAGTGTCTACACTAGTGGTCTAGTGGTGGTCTAGTGTCTACACTAGTGGTCTAGTGGTGGTCTAGTGTCTACACTAGTGGTCTAGTAGTCTAGTAGTCTAGTTTAGTAGTCTAGTAGTAGACTAGTGGTGTCGTAATTTATATCTGGAATAGGAGTGGGGGCTTAAACCAGCCAAGCAATACTGTTTATACACTTTATACTATTGTTCTTTATATTGTGGAATGCGCGGGGTGCATGCAGTAATTTGTGGAGTAAAACCCGCCTGCCGCATGCACGACCCACACCAATTTTTTAATTCAGCCAAACATTGGCTAGCCGCCCCTCCAGTGAATTAATCTACAATTTTTTTATCATACAAATATAATTTTGAAGGTGATTAATTTACGGTGAATTTATTATTTTGGGGGAATTGCCGAATTTCTTTCCCCTCCCCCACCTTTATTTAAGAAATTCCCCTAAACTCTAATTATTTTATGTTTGTTAAGCGTTTTGTCTTTTTTTATTAGAGATCGATTCTGTTATTGCCCTTTTCATTGTTATATTTTTAATAGTTATATGATACGATAAATGCAGATACATATATATATATATATGTATATATATAATTATTTACTTATTTATTTATTTATGTACTGATTTCTTTAATTTTTTCTTTATGACAAAGTGCTGACTTTTGTATTCAACCATGACCACACTCGATCCTTGTGTCGAACGAGAGGAAGAACAGGAGGAGGAGTATTTTGCTGATCTCACTCCTTGCTCTTCGTGCCAGACTCTATACGATCAGCTACCTCAACCTTACACACACCAAGATAATCCTGTTTTCACACTCGTGTGGCCCGATTCCACCACTCGAGTGGAAATCGAGTTTTCCCAGGTGCTAGCCTATATCCAACAACAAGCCAGTGATACCGGTCTCGGTATCACCAGTCAAGATGTCACCGTCCATCATTTGATTGTATACTTGTTTGACCATTTTTTGCCAAACTCATCCAATATTGAAACCCCCCAATACATCAATCAAATCAAATTATTGTCCATGGGTAAAGCCTACTCGATAGCAAATGCCGTTGACATTTGCTACCCTCCGGTATTTCTCGCCAAATTCTCCCTCTTGTCCATTCTTGCCGCGTCGAAATTTCTTCAAGTCTACATCATCCCCACCTCCACCATCATCCCATTCACCATGTCCAACCAAGCCATCCTCCATAAATTGTTCCATATTGCCTCGACCCCTCTCGATAATCCTTCGTCCCATGAAAGTGTATCGGTGACCTACGCAGAGGCCGTCATTAAAAATATTAAACGTATTCGAAATTCGATTCTGTCGTCTTCCTCTTCATCTTCCTCTTGTGCATCCTCCGACGTGGACCTCACCAACCAGGCTGTACGTAGAAGAAGCTCAGTCAGATCCACCGAGTCGAATTATGGCCCATTATCCCGGTTCAGATCCAACACCAACTCTAACTATAACTCCAACAATAATAGGCTGGGCTCGGATACAGAGGTGGAAGAGGCTTCCCATAAACTACGTCATCATAAACTACCTCGTTTCAAAAACCTTTTTGCCAAATCGATCCGCCAACCACTTCGTCCCTAGTTCTTGTATTATTATATAGTGTACAATAATAAATCTTATGCGCATTATCTCCCTCGGAAGTGGGGTGTAGATACTTTGTGCACGTGCCTCACTTTTTTTACCCTCGTATTTCAGTCTCTCTCTTTTTTTTTTTTTTGCCTCATCACAATTTATCTATTTATCCTATTCATTTATCTATTCATTTATTTATATCCTTCACTTATCTATAACTCTTAAGATGAATGTCACTGATAGAAGAAGGTTGTTGGGACCTGCCAACGCCAAGATCCCCAAAGTGGGACTTTCATCGTCATCTTCTCCTGCATCGCATATAGCCACTCCAACCACACGATCATCTGACGAGATTCGAAAATTTTTCATTAAAACTGGGTTAATTAATAACGCCAATGGATCCAGTTATTTTGAAATCGATGATACCATTATTGAAGTGGCAGTTTTCGGACCCCGTCCTATAAGAGGCTCCTTCATTGACCGGGCGTCGTTTTCGGTCGAATGTAAGTTTCTTCCTTATATTAATCAACCTAACGATTCTATATTTAATGGTTCAAATACCAATTCTAATAATAATGGTAGATCAAATTTAACCAATATTGAAACTAAAATCTCCACTTATGTGGAAACAGCATTATTAAGTTCCATCTTATTGGAAAAATACCCCAAATCAACCATTGATATTTTCATCAATGTAATTCTGGTTAATCTGAATTCAACCAGTTTATTAAATTTAATTAATTGGATCATAAATACTAGTTCGGTGGCTTTGGTTGATTCTGGTATCGAATTGAAAGATATGGTCACTAGTGGTCAAGTTAAATTAAATGCATCAAATAACCAAATCATACTTGATTCAGAAATTAGTAAACAAGATGACAATAACATTATTGAATGCGTGGCCAGTTTTATGAATCTACAAAATAATGAAATCGTCGCCTTTTGGATCGATGGTGAACAATTCGAAATTAATGAAGATACCCTCAATAAATTAATCGATGGTTGTAATAAAATGTCCCATCAAATCAGACTGAATATAAATTCTTATTTAATTAATTCAGTTAAAAATTAAACTAACCCGTTTATAATATGTATTTATAAAATCTGTATATTAGCATTTTCAATCAAAACTCATAATAATATCCCGTAAACTTGCATGTATAATTGAAACCATCTAATCATTTTAGTCTACAGTATAGAAGTTTCTGATAAGATATTTATAGATCTATATTGTATATAAGGATATTTTGTTTTTATACAAGAATTAGTCGTTTTTCTTTGATTGTAAATCTTCATTATCTTCTTCATGAGATAAGTCATTTAAAATCTTCTTGATATTAATTAATTGAATACTCAACTGTTTAATGTTGAACTCACCCGATAATTTTTCATCGTGTTCATTTTCATAATAAACCAAAAATTTGGAGTTGATTTTAATACCGGTGGCTTTGGAAATCAATAAAGCAATACGTTCATAAGTTTCAATCAAGTTAGTGGATTCGGAGTTATTAGATAATAGTGGGGTGTCAATCGAATCAACTTGAATGATTTTATCGAAAATATGATGTTTCAAATCATTGGCAAAATTGTTAATATCCAATTCATCTTTAGTAATGGGGACATTGACCTTAGTACTCTTGATTTCAAAAGGGGTTGAAATATAAGCAACATCATGTTTTCCATCCAAATGATATCTAAATTCATAAATACCTTCATCCCAAAATAATTTATCACTCAGAAATTCCATTTCACCATGATTCGATTTTGCATCAACCCAATTCCAACGGCCGTGAGACAGAATTAACGTCTTATGACGAGAATACGAGGTTTGGATAATCTTATATAATCCAATCCAATCTTTAGAGGAATGATTTGCCTGAGCTTTCCAACTGATTTTGATCGAGGATCCAAGACTGGCCACTAAATGACCATTTGAACCTTCATCTTGTAATTTGGGCAAATTCAATAATTCAATTTTATAATTACTGTTGGTGAAAAAATTACTCTGGGACAACCCTAACAAATTATGTTTCAGTAATTTGGTTTGATTATGATGATTGAAATCCCTGATAAAATTGTCAATCGAGTCAGAAAGTAAAGAGCTTCTTCTTCTTGCCCTCTTCTTGATTGGTGATGAAGATGAATGACTCAAGGAATCTTCAAATGCAGGTAATTGACCATTACTAATTCGCCTTTGAATAACATCCGGTAATAAGTGTTTCTTGAAAGTCTTGGTAACTCCACTATCTTTCAAAACTTCACTTTCACCGTAAATCTTAATCATATGGGATTTTTCAATGAAATTAATACGAACAAAATTATTAATGACCCAAATCAAGGAAATAATTATATTTTCGAATTTAGGGATAATCAAAGTAATCCCGACAATTCCACAAACCCCAAAAATTTGTTCGGGATTATTCAAATAACGATAGACACCGGCTTTAGTCAAATTGGATCTTTGAGGTAACAATGAAGATTTAGGAATGAAGAAATCTCCATAAAACCACCCAAAGTATCCAATCAGATCAATAATGGAAGTATTAATCCAAACTTGAGTAATGAGCATCAAAGTACCAATGAAAATTCTCAAGTATAAGTAATCAACAAGTACTAAGGAAGATGAACTAGTTAACAAATTATAAACATTAAAACCAATAAATGATGAATAAGTCAAGTTAATCAATGAATTATAAAGGATCGACCAATTATTCAATGATTTGGTGACTGGGATATTATTCAGAAGATACCACTTGGTGAACGTTTTATAATAACTTTGTAATATTAATAAGCTGTTAATTGAAAGTGATTCAAATAATTTGATGAATACCGTTAATCCAAATAAAAGCTTACTCGTAGTTAATTTATAACCGAAAATTTCACAGTCAATGACTGCCACAGAAGAGATAAAAGGAATAATCAACACGTAGGTGATTGAAATGATTAAATTAATTATATCACTAGCTCTTAACCAGTTGAAATTCCATAAACCAACCAATGGTTTGACATTATCGAAATTTTTCAAATCTTTTAATTTAATGATTTTAGCCACGGTCGTATCATTTTCAGAAGGCCCATAAATCTTATCAATATGGGGATTTTCAATATAATGCAAAAAAATCATTTGTAAGAAATGACCAAATAAGGCAATTACCAAGACAGTATAAGATTTTGAAATCAAGGCAAAACCATAATAACCAATATAACCAACCGAATACATGGGATGAGGTACCATTTCGAAAACCCCATCGAAGATCAATTCTTCATTATTGATTTGTCTAAAGAAAAAATCCCCCCAGTACCAAGCATAATCTTTAATGGTATTATGGGCATTAACTTTAACCCATAAATTAAATACAATCAACACTGCGCCAATGATTAAACGAGAATTGATTAACCAATTGGGTTGATTTTGAATAAATTGGAAATCATCATTAATAGAACAAGCCACCACTAAACAAATAAAGGTGGTAAAATCAGACATTAAAATCAAGTCAACAATTTTTCTAAATACTAACCAGGTATTGAATTCAATTGGATAGTTGGTAATTGAATAATTATTACCCATTTGAGAATGGATTTCAAGTTTGATAAATTTTGAAAACCAAGAATCATTATCATCACTGAAAACTCGGGATTTAACACTCCAATTAACCAAACGATGATAATTTGATTGTTGATTTAATAACCAACCAATACCAAAATTATACGAAAGTCTCCAGAAAATGTATAATGCAACGAATATTTTAATTTGAAGTTGATGATCATTGATAAACCAAAACACCAATCCATTGGCCAATAAAAGTAACACAATTACTGCTTCACAAATGGATTTTCTAATTGAAGGATCAAACAATGTTTTAACCATATCATGAGTTTCAGGAACTATAAAAGTTTCACCTGAGAAAGTGATCCCTTTAGCACCCGAAATCGTGTTTTTCGACATCTTCGATTGTTGATTACTCAACTGGGTAGATGCAGCAGTCATTTATAAGTCAATAAGTAACCTGATTTAAATCAACAGCGATTGTACTAAGTTTGAACGAAAGACAGCCCACACAGCACACTTGACTCTTTTTTGTAAAAAAGTTTATTCGCTTCTTCTGAATAGATCAATGTTTGAACAACACACTTATGTGAGTTGTTTATTGAGGGCGGAGGATGATGGAAGCAACACTGCTGCAGAAAAGAGCAAGTACATAAACGTGGAGCAAACGGGTATGTAAAGGAGTATATAAAGAGGGAATCAACGAAAAAAAAAAAAAATAAAAATGAAAAAAGAAAACTAGGTCTAAGAAAAAGGAAAAGACTGGAGAAAGTGAAAAATGTTCACAGCGTAATTGATCTAGTTAAATAAACTCATAGTATAGATTTGGTGGCAGTTTTTGTTTGTTGGTTGGTTGCAAAGCTTTGCGTTAATAATACATCTTACTTAATCACATTTTACAGTATAAGTGCACTTAACAACTACCCAAACAGTTAGACTCTACTCCCCAAATATTTCACATGCAAATTCAAAGACAAAGAAAGCACTAAGATGTAGGAGGATCAGGTGACAAAAAATAGCATGTGAAAAAATTTGGCCAAAGTCAAAGGCGAGAGACGCAGAAGGCCAAACCCCCAGATGGCTGTGGCACTGGCGTTTGGCAATTGTCACGTGAGCGGAATCATCTACAGTATGGGTGGCTATAGTATAGTCGGTTGAATCTAGTTGCAAATACACGATTCATACTATATAATCTAAACATCAACACATGAAAAGTAGATGGGCTGTTAGTGGCCATACAGCATGATATCAGCACCACGATTGGCCAACGAGTCGGCTGCTTCATTACCAATATTGCCTCGATGGCCCCTAACGTGTTCAAACTTAACTGGGGGTAATTCATTATCGTCGTAAATTGAATTAATACTCTTGACCAGGGTCAAGCATCTTCGAATGATATCTTGATTGGACACCGGTTCTCCTTTACTATTACGCCAACCATCTCTTTGCCATTTATGAGCCCATTCATTAATACATTTTTGAGCGTATTGAGAATCAGAAACAATAGTATAGTGTTGAAGTTTACCAGACGCTTCTGCCTCATGCTTGATCTTATTCAAGGCATATTCAATGGCAAACAACTCTGCTCTTTGATTGGTAGGGGTATTTTTGTGTACGTTATCAACGTCAGACATGGGAATACCAGCATTACGATCATCTTCGGGTCCAAAATAAATACCAATACCTGAATCGGGAACTCGACCTCCTTTACCATTACCTCTAACAGCACCATCAACATAAATCTTGTGCGTTTTCAATTCAGGAGAAGAATTGTACAGACTAGTTTCAATATTTGACGTAGAATGCAGATTGGAAAAATTGGATCGGGACAAGCCATGACTATTATTCCCAACCAGCTTCGACCTCCCAGTATCACCATTTAAGTTATATGAGGCGGTCGATCCTGATGATTTATGTTCAATAAATGATTGAGCTGCTTGCACAGTGGGGAACTTCTTGTACACGGCCCCACTGTAGCCTTGTACATTAGCTTTACACTCATCCCAAGTTTTATAAACACCCACACTTCTTCCTCGTGCAACAGCGTAATAAGGCATTATTGTGGTTATTACTGACCCTCTCTGTGAGCCTGGCTGACAATTAGCTCTTATTCGAGAAAAAAATGTTCCGTCTTGTTTCTTCGAGGATCCAATGCAAAAATTGGTTGAGAAAAACCTTCTATTAATTAATGACCCACAAGAAGCTATGGTCTTTCCTATTCGTAATATGATAAGCAATTTATACTAGGGTCTGACAGGAATGGCTCTTTTAAAAGTTTTTATTGGTTGATTATCTCCACTAAGATTGAAAAATCGCTACATCTCATCGTTTTAGTACGGTTTATTACTTTGGTTTGTATGGAGAAAAAATCAGCCTAGTGTTGGAATGTGCAGGATTTTCGATACAACCAAAACTATCTAATGAGTTAGCAGCAAAATATTGAACGAATTCATGTCCGCAAGTATTTAAGTGAACCTTGTGGATTTTGTCAGATAATCAGGCTGGCTGCATTGCTATGATTGTAAAATTTACAGTTTTTGTTGTTAAAAATAAATATTAAATAAAGAAATAACGAACTTGAAAACTAAAGAAGAATGAAAAAAAAAGACTCTATAGAAGATGAATTATTAAAATACACGTTGACATCAATCAACCGAAACGACGTTTGTTACCTAAAGGAGAACCGTTGGAACCAGATTGGTAGTTACCACGACCACCTCTGAAACCGCCGCGGCCACCTCTGAAACCACCACGGCCACCACGGCCACCACCACGACCGTATCTAATATGACTACCAAAACTTCTTCTATCAAATCTTTGTAATTCTGGAGGAATGGTTTGATTGGCTTCTCTCATGATTTTACATAAATCACCACCCAATTTAGAATTGGCATCAGTGAAAAAGGAAACAGCAGTACCAGAAGTACCAGCTCTCCCAGTTCTACCAATTCTGTGGACATAATCTTCAATATTACCGGGCATGTCCAAGTTAATAACGTAAGAAATACCTTTGACATCTAAAAAATGGGAAAAAAGTTAGTATAATCGATCTTAAATATCAACAATCAATTGTTGTAATAATCAAATCTTATCTTTGAGTTTCAACCGCATAGAATATCTTGGAGTTACCCAAGTAGTTTTGTCTTTATCTCCACTAGATTCAATCGAGCCGTTTTAAAATCAAAACTCGATTCTACAAAGAAGTGTACATGATTTTACAAAAAAAAAGAAAAACAAAAGTTGAAAAACAACAAACATAAGGAGTTCGATCTGACATTTATTGATTACATAGAAAAGCATTACTTAGTGTTCTGTTGCATCAGAAAAACAGCAAACAACAACAGTTTTCATCACTGTTGTTATCAAAAAATTGATGGTAAGGTGATATCGTGACTCAAATCACGACTCATCATCTCAAAGTGAATAAGAAGATTGATATTATCTCAATGATAATATGGAAACTCATCAGTATTATAATGTGAAACAATAGGAATCACCCAATCGTTCATCATTATAATTCAATTTAGTCTCGATTGATCCTCTTTAAATCATCAAAATGAATCGCTTCATTTCTAAACTTCACCTTGAAATTGATATACTATCCCACATGTGGCATCAACTCCGCTTTTCTGAATATCAATTCAAACATGCTTTCCAACGATAATCTTTCATACTCTCTCCTTATTTCATTGAATATGCGACCCGCGCATATTTCTTTCCCTTTTCCTGTTCTCATTTCTTCATGCATCTCCTTTGGTGGTATTCCAACCGAAGAACAAGTCCGAACAGACTTGCCATCTGGTCTTACCAAATCTTGAGAAAAACTCCTCTATCAACAGAGGAGAAAAACAAAAAAAAAAAAAAAAGATCTGTCAAATGCATTGAGTATCTGCAATACCAGATCCCAGATACTTGCATATTCACTTTCCATGCGTGCTAAACCCATCAAAAATAAGTTAGTAAATTTCGTTTAAAAATACATACCAATACCTCTGGCGGCCACATCAGTAGCGACCATGATTGGGGATTTCCCACTTCTGAATTCTCTTAAAACCCAATCTCTTTCATTTTGTTGTTTATCACCATGAATGGCTAAAGCTGGCCATCCGTCTTGTCTTAAATAACTAGTGATTTCATCACAAACTCTCTTGGTAGAAGAGAAAATTAAAACCTTAGCTTCAGGATTAGCAGTAGCGGTTTCTAAATGCTTGACTAATCTATCACGCTTTTCGAATTCAGTGACAACTTCAACTAATTGAGTAATGGTGTGAGAAGCAGCTAATTCTAAAGAACCAATATTGACCTGGATAGGATCGTTCAAGTAATCTCTGGTTAAGGCTTGAACTTCTTTTGGCCAAGTAGCAGACCACATCAAGGTTTGACGATCTGGTCTAATTTGATCAACAATCTTTCTGATTTGAGGTTCAAAACCCATATCCAACATTCTATCAGCTTCATCCAAAACTAAGTAAGTAACTCTTCTCAAGTTGGTTTTGTTAGTTTCTAACATATCAATCAATCTACCTGGAGTAGCAATACAAATTTCAACACCTCTAGCTAAATCTCTAATTTGTTGACCTTTTGGAGCACCACCGTAAACACAAGTGTTTCTAATTCTGGAAGAAGCACCAAACTTAGAACATTCTTGTTGAATTTGAACGGCCAATTCTCTGGTTGGAGCCAAGACCAAAACAATAGGACCATCACCTTGGTTCAATAATGGTTGAGCATTGATATGAACAATGGATGGTAAACAGTAAGATAAAGTCTTACCAGAACCAGTAGCGGCAATACCAACCATATCTCTACCACTTAAAGCCATAGGCCAACCTTGACATTGAATAGCAGTTGGTTTTGGGAAACCTTGTTGTTTGACTTCCTTCAACACATAATCTGGGAAACCAGCTTCGTCGAAACTGGTGATTGGCTTTGGGATATCATGGCCTTCACATTTCATATCATTTTCTTTTCTAAAAGCATTAATTTCAGAATCAGAACGAGCAGCAACATCAGGGTGTTCAGTGTAGAAATTCTTTTCGAATTTAGGCAAAGAGTCAAGATCCCATTCAGGAGTAGACAATTCAACTCTTTCGTCGAAACGACCACCGCCACCACGGCCACCTCTGAAACCACCTCCATTTCTATCAAAACCACGGCCACCACCACGGCCACCTCTGAAACCACCGTTTCTATCACCACCGTAGGAATTATAACCACTGTTACCGTATGAATTATCGTAAGACATGCTGAAAGATCTATTAATTTGTTTAATTTATACGGAATAAACTAATGAAGTATTAATGAAAATTTTTTAAAAAAACTAAGAAGAAAAGATTTAGTGGGATGCCTCTGTTTTATATAAAAATATAGAAGAAATTTTTTTTCGCCCTCATTTCTTTTTTTTGGTTTCTTTTTTTTTTTTTTTTCCTATGCGATGCGTTGTTTATCTAGACTTCCTAATTGGGAATATAGTGCACGATGCTCCTTCCATGTGTCCCAAGATGTCTTCGCTAATGAGCTAGGGAACTTTCTATAGTACACGAATTGTCATATATTATATTACACTTTTTATAGTGAACGAATTGTCATATATTATATTACATGCTATAAACAATTTTCAGACGTAAAGGACCGAAAAGAAAAAGAAAGAAAGAAATAGGAAAGGAAACAGGAATAAAAAAAAAAAACTAAAGAGGCTAGCATAATTTGACATGGGGCTCGACAGTTCTTTTGGATGTAAATGCAGGTGGATAGAAACACAAATTAAGCTGAGTGCATCTTCGAGTTATAATATACAAATGAAATTGGGAATGAGGTAGTTTGATTCAAGGAAAGATCATTACGATGGTGTACTTTTTCCTTCGAATAAGAAATTTCCTCCCGGGTGAGTCCAAAAATGGCTGGACTAAGCTTCAACAGTCTTGTAGTCGTTGGTATCCAATTTTTCACGGAACTTGGCTTCTATGGAAACACATAATTCAGATAAGTTATCCAAGCCTTGGTGTAAAGCTTCAGCAGCAGTTATGTTACCGTAAGTTTGGATTCTTATGTTAAGTTTGTTTTCGGAGGGATGAGGAATTGAATAACCACAGAATTCGACTTCTGGGTTTTTCATTATTATGTAACGCAAAGCATTACCTAAGGTGTGATCCTCGTCGGTGATTTGGAATGAGGCAGAGGTCCCATCGTCAGAGGAGTTTGGTAATAATTTGATTTTTTCCAAGTCAAGGTCTTGATCTTGGTCTTGGTCAGCTTGGGCATCGAGCATAGGTATACCAGCAACTTCTTGGGACATTATGACGTTTGTTTAACACTAATCTTTTCTTAGACGTTGAGTATAAACGATAAATTTGGATTGATAAATGGTTAGTTCCATTACGAAAATTTTTACTTTTCTTTTCTTTTTTTTTTTTTTTTTTTGATGCGAAGAATACTTTAAACAATAGTGTGAGCACCGAAAATGGCTATATCTACCGTCCATAAAACTCACGGTAGCCAATGAAATAGCCCATTGGCATTGGTAGTATCAATTTGGTGAGTTTTAGCAGGTAAGAATTCCGGCTAGTTTACATTTGGGTGGGATTCCAAGCGAATGCTTTTTCTGAAAAACATGATTTCTCCATGTTAATACTTTTATGAGTTTGATTTTCGTAAGTATTAGCTGAAAATATGACAAATGTAAGCAAAATGGAGAAAACCTTAATTTTTCCAAATTGTTTAAAGAAAAGACCTTTAAACTAAAACACCCCATTTATCACTTAGAAATAGCAAGTCCAAGTCTCTCTGCTTACAATTGATAAAAGAGTCATGGCCATTGTGCTGCTTGTGAGTTTAACTGCGAATTTTTCATTTCTGTGAGTGAAAATGTAGGAAGAGAATCATAGTGCTTTTTTTTTTCTTTTTTGTTTGCACCGCGTTGTTTACAAAAACTCGAATCTTGTAATATAGAGACAACTTGAAAGTACACAGACTTCATAATCATATTATAACTGCACATTTCAGCAGTATCACTAGCGTTTCGCTCGGCCCAAGCAATCTTATTGACGTTCTCGAACTCAAAGTCGCGAGAGACGACATTAACATTTATTTAAGAGACTATTAAAATAACAAAAATTCAACACCAAAAACAAAAACAAGAAACAGCTATTCAACGATCCTAGATATCACACCTTTTACTTGCATTAAAACAGACAATAAGTGTTGCTGGATAAAGATGACGTCTCCTAACAGCTCCACTATGGACGATATTTCTCAGCCCATGTCAGAATCATTCCTCCATTTATCTCAAGATGACACGGCCGATCTAAGTATACCGCAAGATGATTTTACAAACACCTACAATACCAATGATTTTTCCATGTACATTCGTATGGCCCAATCCCTCGATGGCCATAAACCGGGTGATGCAGACAGAGATCAAAATCCAACCCCATCTTCAAACCCAAATTTTGAAAAATTACGAGAGAATTATGACCAATCCAAAACTGGCACCAGCACCAAAATATACTCGGGTGATAGTTTATTCAACCCAAAAAATGGGTACAATTCCAATCAACTCCTGAATAACTCCAAAAATTATAATAAGAATGATCACATTTCACAAATTTTCTCGTCGCATTCAACCCCATTAATGACGAAAACTCTGGCTTATGATAAGCAAAAACTCCCTGTTATACTACCTGGTATCAATGAGTCCAAAACTGATGATACCATGATTGATAAACGAGGTTCGATACACAATAAGGAATCACAACCACTAAGTGAAGATGAAGATGAGATGCGAGATGAATCGACTCTAGAGCAGCATCAATTATTAGCACATTCACTGGAAACCCAATTACAAAGTGATGTTAGCTCGCCTCGTCGGTTTAATTATGAGTCGAAGTTGCCCCGGGATGAATCCATCTATGAGGACGAAAATAAGGAAAATATTGAGATCCCTGTAAATCAACAATCATCATTCAAAGAACAGATCAAAACGCCACTTCAACCTCGTCCGGTACAATTTTCCGCCGAGGATCTATTCAAGTCGATCCAACCATATTTGGCAGCTGATTTGAAACAATTTAAAGATCTCATTGAACAGATGTGTATTCAAAATACAAAGGAGACAACAACAAAACCAATGAAAAGGAATATTGATAGGGGTCGAGATATATACCTGACTCCCACGGGTGATCGAGCAGATGGCGGTGAGAATTTCAGCTCTGAAGAAGATGACGAAGACGACAATTTGAGTTTACATGGGAGAAGTATTGGACGAAATGTTACCATTGAACGGCCAGTCGCTGATAATAGAAGACAAAAGGAAAGACAGTCAATTCCGGTAGTTCCCAATAGTATCGAAGGTTCACCCATTACCACACCACCGCATTCACGAGAATACTTGAATGGTGATAAATCAATTAATAACTGGTTACCACTTGATAATGAAACCACCGAATTTGAGATGAGTTATATTCCTAAGGGGGCGAGAAAAAATGGACGTATACCCACCAAGCCAAAGGATCAAACTCCAGACAAACCAGAGAATAATAAAATGTTTAGACAATTACAGGCACAAATCACTTCATTGCAACAACGGACTGAGATGTTGACCAAGGATAAATATCTATTAACCAAACGGGTGGAAACATTACAAGAACAATTAGAAGAGCAAGAATTTGGTAAACAGCTTGAATTGGATGATATGACGAGTGATCAACTTGATCTTGATGATGTGTATCCTAGTAACACCAACAAGAAGAAAAAGTCAACCAATGAACAGGTGGAAGATTTAAAGAGAACCAATCGATCATTGACGATCAAATTGAAGACCATCACCAATGACAATGAAGAACTTAATAACGAGAATAAGTATTTGCAACATCAATTACAGCAAGCTGAACGCCAATATCAAACTTCAACCCAAAAATGGCAATATGAAAAACAAGTCCTTAAATTAGCCAACGAACGATTACGAGAACAAATTGGACCCGAAGATGAGATACTCGAAGAATCAACGATCGAGACCAAATTTCGCCATTATTATCATAAATTGCAGTTATACAAAGTTGATAAACTCAGTAAGGTTGAGATGAACAATATTATTAAGAATATCATGTTATCATTATTGGTGAGTGATTTTGATCATTTACCACAAGTGATGGTTAAAGTGGGTAAGTATTTACAATTATCGACTCGATTTATCGACGAGTTACACGGCCAGCTTTATTCTGATAATGTGAAACCTTCCACTTATCTTCGCAATCATCAATTTAATGAGGAATTGCACGAGCTTGACTTATGTTTGGCCACCATGATGAAAAAGATGCAAAAAAGAAAATTGTTGGCTGGAGGTATAGCTTGAGAGGGCATGCACGTGAGCGCTCACCAAAAATAGCATAGTTTACATATAGGATAATTGCAGGTTTCTTTTTCTTTTACAGGTTGCAAACTCTGGTAACCATTTCTGACGTCACTGTTTTTTTGTCTTGCAAAAACTTACAAACACGCGGATCGGAAGGAGGGAGCGGCTTATTTTTCTGTAATTTTTTTTTTTTTTTTTTGGTTTTGTTTGGTTTTGGGTTCTTTTTTTTTTGGCTTTGGGGGCACGCATATACATCCAGCCAGCCCATTTGACAGACCCAAGACTTTTAATTCATACATGAAATGAAAAGAGGTCATGAGATCGGCCGGAGCGGGACCACTGCAACATACAAAAATACTACAATTACAACGTTCATGACACGACAAGTACAAGAGTACGGAGTTTGAGAGGTAAAAACTAAAAAACAAAGTAGAAAATGGGGGTACCATGGACAATTTGCAAGGTCACGGAATGGGGGTAGCGTCTAGTGTTTAGCCTTGTGTCAGCTGAGAAAACGCTATTCTAATAATGTGAGATTGTAGTGGAGTCTAAGATATGTTATTGTTAGTTGAGTTGGTTATTGTCGATCGGTGAGCTTCGCGTGTTAAACCGTGACAACCACTTAGACTTTAAAAGAGGATGATTGCATTGTGTTGCTCTTCAAACTAAAATAATTTTTTATAGAGCATAATCATTTCGCAGACCAACCACCAAGCTTATTATTACGGTACCTTTCTACCAACTATGAACGATCCCACAACCACAGGCAAACTAGCAATAATACTAACAACTAAACAAGTAACTAAGAAAAACTAAAAAATAAAAAAGGATGGGTGAATTTCAATGTCAATTTCACTTATACCATCCCATTTGAAATTCACAACAAGAACAAGGGGAGGGGGTTTCTGGCTATTTGTTATTTATTTATTTATTTATTTATTTGCGTAAATCGTGTATGATTGTTAATACCGGTCATTGCCTACGAATTGAATTGACAGGGGTCTGAATTTAGTCAGTCTTACTGAGCAAGTCATGGTATTTATTCTCGCATACACTGGACATTTTTTGTTGCTAGATTTTTTTTTTTTTGCTGATGTTGCTCTTTTGCTTTAAGTATGTTTTCTCAGAGTAATTACCAAGCTTGAGGACTAATGGTCACTCATTCTGGAACCAATGACTTGTCTCGTAGCGTACTAAACGTTCGATTCATCCTGGAACTGTTCGGCGAAAGTTATACCATGTAACCGGAGTACAAAAAAAAAAATAATGATAGTAAAAATAAACAATTACAATAATAAAAAAAATAATGATTATTATAATAATATTCAAGGGAACATCATAAGCCTAACAATTCCGAAGGTCATTACAGTAGAACGGTAAGCCCTGTAGAAATTTAGCTTTAACAGAAAAAAAAAAAACAAACTCCCAGAATACCACAAGCATTTATTGTTTTGTTTTGTCACAGGTCTAACTTCCTGGTCAATCTATCAATTTCTTTATTTTTTTAATCAATATATTGAATCTCATTTCTTTTTTTCCCTTTCTTTATTACTTTTCTTTTTCTACTTCTATTTCTTTTTCGACTACATTTCTTTTTAACTATTTCTTTTTCTTTTACGACCATATTTCTTTTTCTGATTTTAGTTTCTATTTACCGCTTAAACCTCCAATACACAAAGCGAAAGTGAATAATTATCAGATTATCATCAACATCATTAAACTTCAATTACTTCAATTACTTACTTCAATTGCTTACTTTAATTTGTCGTTTGGCCCACCCTTTCTCCATATTTTTATTTTTACCGTTATTTTTTGTTTTCATTCAGTAGTTGGTCTGCTGAGTTTACCTGGTAACTGTTAATCAAAACGACGAGTCACCTTCCCACACCTGTTGGTTTTGCTAATTGTTTTGTTTTTTTTGGTTTTTTTATTTTATTTTTAATCTCTTACCTTTTGGCTCTTCGTTGTATGCCGATTTTGTGTATGACTTGCTAGTTTCGTGTTCGTGAGTGAGTGTCCGTGACTGATTGAGGTCCGATTCCCTTTTGTTTTGTTGTCGTATACACTCAAGCTCTTAAAATCAAGTATTCTTCACATTGCAACACATAACCAGTTACCTTAACAAAAATAATAATACAAAAAAAGACAAGAAACAAAATACAAAATACTATCCCAACAACCATTCACCATCCACTTATTTTCCCTTGCTGATAGAAAACAGGAAGAAAAAAAACCATACTAAATCAATTCTGTTAGACAAAACTAACTCTATCTTCCTAGTTGTTAGGTGTCCTTTTATATTCTCAACCCCAGCCAGTGGTCAAAGTATCGTTTGTTGAAGACGATATAAGTTGTTTACTTTCTTGCTTCTACAAATTCCCATCTCAATTATCCCATTCGCCTTTCTCCCATCTAGGCGTCAATTCAACGTTGTTTATTCCATTACATCCGGTGATTTTTGCAAATTCACATTTTATTGGTACGTAATTTTTTCTCTTTATTCTTGTTTTGTTTTACTGTATTTTTCATTCTAGTGCTGTCAATTCCCTCGTCATGTCCTACAATTAGTGCCCACCATGTCTATGTCCCTTATCATGTATGAAAATTCACTATACTAATCGTGTGTCGTTGATATCTAATCCATCCTAAGTCATCCATTTATTTTGGGTCTCATTTTTTTTTATTTTTGTTCCCTTTTCCTTTCTAGTGTATTTTTTTTTACATTTGTTAGTGTTTTTTTTTTCTATTTGTGAGAGACCGACCGGAAGAAAAAAAAAAAATGAACTAAAAAAAAAAAAGTAAAAAAAAGAAAGAAAAAAAAAAGAAAAACAGAAGAATAAAAATAATAATATAAACCTGCACTTGTTGTATAACACCATCTTTCCAATCCATTGGGTATACATTAATACATCTTCAATAGACCACCCATACAAGGTTGCCAGAAGCTGTATCAATTGATATCTTACTTCCAACGCGTTCCAAAAGTTGTTTCTTTGCATAGTACATTGTCAATCTTTTTCTCATTTGTTTTTTTTTTTTCAAGTCTTCCATTCCAATAGCAACCGCCATTCATTGTCCCTTGCCCATCAATTCCAGCTTTGTATTTGCGTGGAGTATCGATGGTTACATTCAAGAGTGGTTCATCATAAAGATAAAGAGTTAAATACAAAGAAATTCATTTTTAACAAGTGAAGCAGGTTTCATTATTATTTTTCACCTCTCAAAAAGAAAAAAAAAGAAGAAAAAAAAAGAAGACAAAAAACAAAGCAAAAAATAATAAAAAAAAATAGACAAAAAAAAGAAAGAAAAGAAAAACAGGAAAGAATAACCCCGAAAACATAGTCCAATTCCTCAATCCACAATGTCCAGTGTCCATAACAATATCATCACTGGTGGAACTCCAAAGATAATTACGGATACCTCCAGTGGTGGCAAAGACGGCTCTCAAAAAATTCATGACAGTGGCAGCACGAACACTAGAACAAATGTTAATGAAAATTCATCTACTAACAATCGTAATACTAGCACCACGTTGAGCAATAAAACGAGTAACAAGAACGGTACCAATCCTGCCGTTTCTGTCCCTGATTCTTCTAATACATCCAATACGAATCCCAATAATCAAAATAAATCGGGAGCTCCCAAGTCCCAACCGTTCGATTCCAACTTTCCCAGTTTCTATATGGGACATCGTGAATCAACCTCAAATTTACCATTTGGTAATTCCTCGGATCAGAATAACCTCTCAAGACCTCGAGGGGATTCGATATTTCTTCCGCCCCCAATAAATTCAGCCAACTTGAAGTTTGGTAATAACGATTACGACCCAAACTCCGCTGCTGCGGCAGCGGCTGCGGCGTCTACAAATCCAGCTAATTCATATCCTTTACTGGGTGGTCCTCTGCGATCAAATAGTATATTTAGTTCCTTGATTCAAATCCCGGGTTCTAATGGTAATTCAATAAGTGGTCCTTCTTCTAGTTTTAATCCTAATCAAAAACAACCTCAACCTCCTTCTTTACTACAGAATAATTCCAATAATAACCCAACTTCTGCCGGCGGAATCAATAATAATAGTAATAGTACTAGTAATAATAGTACTAACAGTCAAAATCAAGGTCAACCAGGTCAAAGATCTCGTCAATTATCATTTTTCCCCGGTGTTAGTGGTTCCGGTATGAATGACTATAGTCAAATGTCCTCTCAGGACTTGGAAAATTACTTCGGTAAAGAAAGTTTGGGTAATATACTAAATTGGAACCAACAACGTCCTCAATCATCTCAGCAAATTCAACAACTGCAACTGCAACAAAAGAAAGGTGGAAGAGGACTGCTTGATGCCAATAATTCTTTTTGGGAAGGTCTCAATAATGGTTTGTCAGGTTCGGTTTCTGGGCTTCCTATTACTAATGATAGTTTGAATGGTATTTTGGCAGGCTTATCAAATGGAAGTATTGATTTTAGTGGTATGAGTAATGAACAAAGAAGAGATTCTATCCTTAAGTTAATTAATGATCAGCAACAATATCAACAAAGAGCCCCAAGTGGTACACCTAATGTTAAGACTAGATTAAGGGAAGATATTTTTGATAAATCCAAGCAAAATCCACTCGGTGCCCCACCACCAGGATCCGCTCCTTCTGTAGCCCCAGTTGGCTCTGGTCAACAAGTCGGTGGTATTCAGGGTAATTATAACAACATTAGTGGTGTTCGTGGAGGTGGCCCTGGTGACAATTCTTCTGGCTCTGGTTCTAGATCTGGTACTGGTAAGGATAATTTAGCTGTCCCCGGTAACGAAAAGGGTTCTCATCTTTCACCTACATCTTCTATGTCTTCAAAATCTTCTCATAAGTATGATGAACCTCAATCTCCTAAAACATCTCCTAGTATTTTCAATGCTCGTGTTTTACAAACTAGAGCACCTCCTTTACAGGCCCACCCACAATCACAAGCTTCTACTCAAAGTATTTTTGCTCAGAAACCCCAATCGCAACAGCCTCATGTATCACAACAGCAACAACAACAACCTGGATTATATCAAAACTATGGAGCTAATGCATACAACTATGGTACTTATCCTAATCAACCTGGAGCTGGTTATGCCCCATCTCATTTTCAACCTCAATATCAATCTCCTTACCAACAACAGCAACAATTGAACCAACATGGTCAACCCGTTGGAGGTCAATATCAACCTAACTTGATGAGACCAGGGCAACCAAATTATTATGGGCAGCCTGACAGACAAAATTACTCTTATCAACCTTTGCAAAATCAACGCCAAGGCCTTGCACCTCAACAGCAACAACCACAACAGGGTTCACCCAGTACTCGTGCACAACAGCAACCTCAGCAACGTCAACAAAGAAATCAATATGGTACCTCTAGTGCAGCAGGTTCTAAACCTCAAGCTAGAGGTGGTAGAGGTGGTGGACCAGCATCCAAAAAGGCTCGTACTGCTAATGCTAATGCCAACGTTAACGTTCCAACTAGTTCAACTTCTGCAACTCCTGATAAAAATCTTGTACCAGCTCAACAATATGTTAAATCAGAAGATGGCAGACCATTACTTGGTGCTACAAAAGTTGATCAATTGATGTTGGTTATCCAGGCTAGAGAAAAGGGTAATACTAGCACCATTCAACAAGGTGTTGATGGTAGTATCTTGGGTTCACCAGATAATAAAAACAGTGTATTGCCACAACCAGTAAACTTGGTTGGTGGTGTTGATAAACCCGCCAAAGGCTCTGGACTCGTATCTGATGGGTCGAGTAGTCCGGATAATAAAAAGGGGGGAAGAAAACATAAAACTCAACAATGTCCTTATTGTCTCAAATACTTTAACCAATCAACTCATTTGGAAGTGCATGTTAGATCTCATATTGGTCATAAGCCATTCGAGTGTTCTTACTGTCATAAACGTTTCACACAAGGTGGTAATTTAAGAACACATTTAAGATTACACACGGGTGAAAAACCATTTACTTGTGATATTTGTAAACGTTCTTTCAGTCGTAAGGGTAATTTGGCTGCCCATCAATTGACTCATAACAATGAAAAACCATTTGAATGTAAATTGGATGACTGTGATAAATCATTCACTCAATTGGGTAATTTAAAGTCACATCAAAATAGATTTCACTTACCTACTTTGAATAAGTTGACCCATACTTTGGCTGAATTAAGTGGTAATGCCATTGCCAATTTACCGCCAGATGAACGTGAACTCTTGGATTATTTCAGAGATTTATACAAGAACTCCAATAAAGGTATCCGTGGTAGAGGTAAACGTCTTTCGACTGCAGGTCAAGATAGCGAAGGTGCATCCGCATCTCCTAATGGTTTATCAATAACTCCTTCCCAAAGTGGGCAAACCCCACAACAGCGATCACAACAACAACCAATGAGCTTTATGAACAACAATCCTAATGCCAATCCTAATTCTAATTATTAACTGTAAATTCTATGTACTATATTATTAATATAGATGTTTCTTATTCAAATTTACTCCATGGATACTCTATAATTTATCTCTACTCTCATTTGTTACTCTGGAATTTCATTTTCTGTTTTTTCTTTTTAATTTTTATTTGATTTGTCTTTTTTCTTGAAACATCCTTCCTTTTTTTTTCTTGTCAATTCAAGTTCATTAATGTTTAATATTATTCTGTTCATGTATTTATTCTAGACATCAGTGTTGTAGAGCCTATGATAGAAAGATGCTAGTAGTTTATGGGTCTCATCTTAGAGCAGCCCTATAAAAACAAATAAAGTAACTAGAAGAAAATGGTGGAGCCGCGCTGTCAAAAGTTTCAACTCTACAAACCAAAACAAAAAACAAAGTTATACAGGAAAATCAAAGAATCAAGGAAGATAAGTGTACAATTCTGGTTAATCTTTTTTTTTTTTATTTTGTTTTGATTTTGATTATACAACAGGTCACAGAACCAAGGATATAACCGGTTATCATACGAACCCGACCAGATGAATTTTTTGTCGAAAACGTTTAGTACTTTAACGGGTACATCTATTCCTTATACGATCAAGGATGAAGTGCCACTATCAGGGAAGTCAATATGGACCTTATATGACGGGGCCAATCCAAAGACTGACAATTCCCCGGTGTCAATTTTTGAGTTCAACTTGAAGAATGATGTTAATATACAAAGAAATTATGTTCCCTTAGCCAGAAACAGTTTCAAGAAGTTAAAGATGATTAAATTTCCTGGTATCATATCAATTATTGATTTTATTGAAAACGATAACAATTTATATCTTATAACTGAACCAGTGAAACCATTACAAAAATATTTACAACAACATGGAGACGATATTGGTGTTGACGCCAAGCTATATGGGATCTATAATGTTAGTGAAACGTTGGAATTCATCAATATGAAGTGTCAATGTTTACATGGAGGGTTAAGTATTTTCAATGATTCTGTCTTCGTCAATCAACTGGGAGAATGGAAATTATCTGGATTTGACTTATCAACTAATTTAACATCGGATCCTGATCAACCAATTTATAGATTAAGTGGATATTCTCCGAGTTTCCAAGATGAATTACCGGATGATGTTAATAATCAGGGAACAGAAGCAATTCGAAATTTCCCGATTAAGTTTGATTCATTTAAATTGGGTGTATTCATCTATAATGTTTTCAATGGTGGTAATGAGAACTTCCATCCTGATTATCTGAATACCAGTAAATTCCCAAAACAATTGGTGACTCAATATAGACGACTTATTAATCCCAAATCCAATTTAAGAATATCGATTGAAGTATTTCTCAAGGAAACACAACGATTCTTTGAATCAAATAAGGTGATAATTTTTAACAAACAATTAGAAGAAATCAAATTCAAAAATGATGCTGATAAGTTGAATTTTTTCAAATTTGAACTTGTTAATTATATTAATGATGATAATAACAATCAAACTGATGATGTTAAATTTCCCCCGGGATTCTTAGAGTATAAATTATTACCGGAGTTGATTAGCCAATATAACAATTTATCCAATACTAAGCCCGCGGCCAACCAAACACCTCAAGAATTACAACAAATTCAGGAAACCACGTCGGTATTATTAAATTATATTCTTAAATTTGGGAGCAAACTAAGTGGTGATATGTTTACCAAGAGGATCAAACCGATAATTTTAACTGCGTTTCAATCTGCTGATAGATCAATTCGTCTCATATTATTAACACATCTAACTACTTATAGTAAAGAATTAACTGAATCAGATATTCAACTGAAAATTTTTTATAATTTAATTACTGGGTTTCAGGATACTAATTTTATGATTCGAGAAACTACTTTAACCTCGATCATTACTATTATTGATAAAGTTTCGGTTAAACAAGTGAATCAAGATTTATTGAAAGTGTTGGCCAAATCTCAGATGGATCCCAAACCTTCAATTAGAACCAATACCTTGATTTTGATCATTAAGATATCGAGTAAGATTTATCAAAATTCTAAGAATAATGTATTAATCACTGCATTATCCAAATCATTACGTGATAGTTTTATACCATGTAAGATGATGGCATTATCCGGGTTTGAAAAATTGGTGGATGAATTTTCGTTAGAAGAAATTTGCAGTAAGATTTTGGGACATTTAGCCATTTCGTTAATGGATGGTAAATCATACAAAGTACGTAAAGAGGCCAAACGAATTTTTGAGATTTATTTAGAAATGGTGGAAAAACACGCTAGTACGTTACCTAAATCAGAAGAAGATGAAGATGAGGATGCTGAGGAGAAAGAATTTTTCAAAAAATATGCACCAACCAATAATGGTGGCTTGAATCAACAAGTGGCTGAATCCTCTACTAATGGTGAATCCAAGTTTGCCTTTGGATGGGGGATGGTTAATAAATTGGTATCTTCTTCAGAAGTTGGGGGTCAGTTGAATCATGATTTTAATTCATCTACTCCTGATTTAACCCGGGTAGGAACCCCCACATTATCAACCACTAATAACCAAGCGGGGACCAAGGACCGATTAGCAAACAAACGGGCACCCAGTGGATCATGGGCCAATAATATTGCTGATGATGGTAATGATGAATTTGACGACGGTTGGGGTAATGATTATGATGATGACGACATCCAAGATAACACGAATAAGAATGGTAATGGGGGGTCATTTGGGAGTACGGCATCAGCCATGCCCAGCATTAATAAGTTAAGTCTAGGTGCGAATAATGGCAAGAATCTGACTCTGCCAGGGTCAGCAATCAGAAGTGCCAAATCCGCCACAACTACGAGAAAGACTAGTAGTTTAAAGTTGGGCAAGAATGAACGGGCCGCAAAGAAGGTTGGATCTACGTTAAAATTAGACCTTGATCTCGATGAAGACGGAGAAGATGGCTGGGGTGGTTGGTAACCAGATTACGATTACCATGAATGATATTGTAAATATTATTTAATGGGGATTAATTTACGATCATATCAATGACATTCGTAAAAAATTGCTCCTGAAACAATATCCAACCTCCATCACGCAGCAGGTGATAAACGTACTTGGACAGTTGAATAAAAAATGTGGTACAACACCATAGATCATACCGATATCTCTAATCCATTTTAAATCCTTGGGCCAGTACGGCATCACTACCAAAATTGGATACGCCTTTCTTTATACAATATATTTATTTTTTTTCATTTTATTTTATTTTATTTTTTTTTTTTACCCTTTTCTTCTTGAAATGTAGTCGAACAAGAAAAATACGAAACAAGTGCCAACTAATCAAACAGGAAGAAGAAAGAAGAAGAGAAAAATAACTGCTGTCGAAGAAATACCTGAATAGGTTTGAAGCCATTTGGTTACAAACCCCGTTTTGAAGTATTTACCAAGAAATTTTTGGAAACTATCTTCTTATCAAATTGATAAGTTGATTAATTGAGGTGACCACCTTGACATCCTCAACAAGGAAAACAAAAAAAGTTAGCCAGCACGACAAACACTTCTACTCCACTGTAGACGGTAGTAGCTGTCTTAGTCTACTACTCGTCCATACTATACCACAGTAGCCTGATCAATCATGATTTCAAGAACCACAGTAAATACGATACCAAAATGTCAAACCATGCACAAATTGCGCCTATTGTTATTTTATTTTTTTTTTTTTTCTGCTTTATTTTTCTAGTTCTTGTCCGCCGGAATTGTAACACAAATTATTTGTTGCCAGTTTCAAATATTTCTGTTTCTTTTCTTATTTTCATCTTGTCTTTTCTTCTTCCATTTGTAACTCTTATCGGTTGATAAGAAATGACCCGCTTGTTATCTTGTAGGAAGAATACAATTGTGACGTTGGTTTGTCCCTGCGACTGAGTATCGACACAAGGGATGGAAGGGTTGCGAAATGATAAGCCATGGTTGCGATCGGATTCATGCACGGCTCCATGATCCCAGTAGATCCACTGTAGATGTTTCAACCACGATCTCCAGGGAATTTGGCTTTTGGTGATAAACGAGTGATAAAGCACGGGGATCATGAGAGGAAACACACAACGCAACAAGAATAAGATAATCACTAGACAAGAGTAAGTGCATCGGTAACAACCCCAATACTGCCGGTGATATCAATGATGAAATCATGCGCTCTTAAGCCCTGAACTGTGGATTATACTTTATTGCACTAGTGTTTGTCTGGATCGGGAAAAGTACACTCTCATTTTTAAGTGTTGCAACATCAACCCATTGTCGCCAAGATTGTGTTTATCAAGTTGTTTCATTTCTCCTTCACTTTATTGTTTCTTTCTTTTTTTTCGCAATATTTCTCTTTTTTTTTTGCTAAAAAAAAAGAAAAAAATGTCTCGCTTGGGTTCTAATTTTTTGGTGCCGCATGGTGACTGGCTTGCTTATCAGTTTGTTCTCTTTTACCTTAAATCGCCTGAGTCGTTCAGGTTAAACTTTGATTACTATGAGAACTATGGTGTAGGCCTTGGCTTTTAGCTCATACAACGACCCCGTAAATAGACTATGGCTTATTACATACATCCAGATTGTTATTGTAGTAATCTGGCGTATGGAGGAATATTGATTCCGTAATTAATTCCCTTTTTAATTTTTGATTGCAAAAAAAAGAAAAAAAATAAAAAAAAGGTGAAAATAAAATAAAATTTATGATCATCATGATAATATGTGGGCTCCTTCATGGGTCTTTGTTCATGAAGTTGAATCCATAGTCGCCTCAGTTATGGTGTAAGAATTTTTGATCCCTTGGCATGTCTGATTTCAATTTATCTTATCACCTTATCTGATACTGTGTCTCCTCCCTTCTATTGTATCTTCATGTTCCTGATCCCGTTGGTTCATTGTAGTTCTTCTCTGTCCTTCATTCTTTGCTTTTTTTTTATTATTTAATCATGGCCTATTTCCCTTGATTTGCAATCCATATTTCCAGTAATCCCCAACCAACCACCATGGCTGAAAAGGAAAAAAGTGCCCCAGCCCTTCAAGGGATAACCAGTATTAGAAGTGTCGGTAGTCGCTTGGATGCTGAAGATCATGAACTTGACTTACAAGCAGTCACCTCCCATCCTTTATCCATTAACGCAGTTGCTACTGAGTTCACCACCGATCAAAAATACTTCATCTTGAAAAGATTGAATTATGAAGGTTTGGTCTCTTTGGACGAATTACCCATCGGTGCTTCATTTATGTTGGAAAAAATTCAAGCCTTAGATGAAGCAGAGGCTCTTGAAATCTTAAAGCAATATTTGGTTGATCACGATGAAGATGTTAACATTTCTACTCGTGATTACGAATTAATTGAAAAATTGATAGAGCTTGCTCCCGTTTATTCACATTCAAAATTTAGTTCAAGTGGTGAGTTGGCTTCTGATGCTAACGTTAAGGATAAATTGGCTCATAACTTTGATGCAAAGCAGAAAGAAGTCGATATCGGTCGTAGTTCATCTCTGTCTCTTAGTACTGATGGTGCTAATTTAGAAGCTTCCTCCGATGATCATGAAGTGGTTGATTGGCATTTACAAGTTAGACTTGAGGCCGCTTTAATTGCCTATCATTCTCCTTATGCTGAAGTTAGAGCCGTCACCGATCCTTATGATGATCCTTCTGTCCCCGTTGAAACGCTTAGAGTCTATATCTTGGGGATTATTTGGACCGCCATTGGTGCCTTTATTAATCAATTTTTTGCCGAAAGAATGCCCGGTATTACCTTCACCGCTCCCGTTGCCCAACTTTTCCTCTATCCTTGTGGGTTATTTCTCGCTGCCGTTCTCCCTAAGTGGAAGTTTAAAGTATGGAAATATACTTGGGATTTAAACCCAGGTCCCTGGACTCATAAAGAACAAATGTTGGCCACCATCTTCTTCTCAGTTTCCGGTGGGGGGACCTCATATGTCAGTTATAATATCCATGTTCAAAAAGTGGCTCGTTTCTATAATAATCAATGGGCCAATTTTGGTTATCAAACTTTATTAATTTTATCCACTAATTTCTTGGGTTTTGGTTTTGCTGGGATCATGAGAAAATTCGCCATTTACCCTATTAAATCTATTTGGCCCACCATCTTACCAACATTAGCCTTAAATAAAGCTTTAATGCAACCAGAAAGAAAAGAAAATATTAATGGTTGGACAATCTCGAGATATTCGTGGTTTTTCATCGTCACCTCTTTTTCATTTATTTATTTCTGGTTCCCCAATTATCTTTTCCAAGCATTATCCACTTTTAACTGGATGACCTGGATCAAGCCCGATAATTTTAACCTTGCCATGATAACTGGTTCAAATAAAGGATTAGGATTAAATCCAATTCCAACTTTTGACTGGAATGTTCTTAATCATAATTTTGCCTTAACTTTCCCCTTTTATTCATATGTCAATCAATACATTGGTACTTTCCTTGGTTTATTCATCATCACCGGTCTCTATTGGTCTAATTACTACTGGTCTGGTTATTTACCAATCAACTCCAGTTCTTTGTTCAGTAACACAGGTGACTATTATTCTGTTAAAGATATTGTCAATGAAAGAAGTTTGTTCGACAGAGAAAAATACGATAAGGTTGGTCCTCCATTCTATTCAGCTGCTAATTTGGTAGTTTATGGTTCTTTCTTTGCCATTTATCCATTTGCCATTGTTTATGAAGTTGCCATGAATTTTAAACCCATGAAAGATGCCTTACTCGGTCTTGGTAAATCTTTCAGAAATTTTAGAAGATCAACTTATGCAGGTTTTGATGATCCTCACACCAGAATGATGACTCGCTATAGAGAAGTTCCTGATTGGTGCTTCCTTGTTGTATTAGTCATTTCTATCGTTTTTGCAATCCTATGTGTAAAATTATATCCAGCAGAAACTCCTGTTTGGGGTATTTTCTTTGCCGTCGCCATTAACTTCTGTTTCTTAATCCCATTGACCGCCGTTTACTCAGTCACCGGTTTCCAATTTGGTCTTAATGTGTTGGTGGAATTGATTGTTGGTTATGCTCTTCCTGGTAATGGTTTAGCCTTGAATTTCATTAAAGCTTTAGGTTATAACATTAATGGGCAAGCACAAAATTATATTAGTGATCAAAAAATGGGTCATTATTTGAAGATTCCTCCAAGATCAATGTTCAGATGCCAAATGTTATCCGTTTTCATCACCTCATTTATTGGTTTGGCTGTTATGAACTTCACCATTGATAATATTAAAGATTATTGTGACCCAGATAATAGACTTAAATTCACCTGTCCAAATAGTACTGTCTTTTATTCTGCATCAATCTTATGGGGTGTTATTGGTCCAAAAATTGTATTCAATGGTCTTTATCCCGTTCTTCAATGGTGTTTCTTAATTGGATTCTTGTTAGCTTTCCCATGTATTGCATTCAAGAAGTTTGGTCCTAAGAAATTAACCAAATATTTCCAACCAACTTTGATTATTGGTGGTTTACTTAACTATGCTCCTTATAATTTATCCTACTATACTGGTGGTTTGTATTTGTCAATTGGTTCAATGTACTACTTAAGAAAGTATTACACCTCCTGGTGGGAAAAGTATAATTATGTGTTCACTGGTGCTATGGATGCTGGTGTTGCCTTTAGTGCCATTATCATTTTTTTCGCAGTTCAATATCATGATAAATCCATTAGTTGGTGGGGTAATAATGTCATGTATGAAGGTGTGGATGGAATTGGTGGTACCAGATTGAATGCTGCTGTCTCTGCTCCTGATGGATACTTTGGTCCTAGACAAGGCCATTACCCATAGTTTTCACTGGTTTGTTTTTTTAATTAATTTTCAACTTGATTATCTATACCTGTATACAATTCTCCTCCTTCTTTTAATTTGGTCTGTATAAGACCGTTTTTAATTGTGCTTTTTTTTTTGTTTTTTTTATCTCCAATCCTTTTAATTCTTCTTATCGTTTATTTCCATTACATATTTAATCAACTTTATCATAATAGGTAGTAATTCGATTCTAGAAATTCATGTAACTTATTTTATGAAAAAAATTAATTAATATTTTTGCGGTTATGCGACATCGTCCCCAGATTCATTAATTAGGATTATAAAATCCTACGTTCTTGCCCCCGTATATTTATGAAATAACAAATATGTGATTCTGTTATATTATAAGATTTGACCATTAGTTCTTTTCCTATGAAAGGAATGGAGGGTTGTCGTTGTCTTCTTTTTGAAAAAAAAAAAAGATGTTACGGAGAAAAAGGTTATTTTGCAGTTTTTTTAAAAAAATCGAAAAAATCTTCAAATTGTCCAACCACTTTCCAAAAAATTTACTGCTGGAGAGAGCTTCCAACACATTGAACCAAATTATTCAACTTTCTTAATATACTTTCAAAAAGACATTTCGATAACATTAAAGTTATCTAGCATAATTCAGTAGATCTAGCATTTGTGAACCCAAGCGGAACTTAGAGTATAATTTTTTCATTTAACAGTTAAACAATAATCGAACAATAAAATCCAAAAAGACATATAAATAGAGATAATAAGGTAACAAACCTGTGAAAAAAATTGAAACCAAGAATTTATTCCCCGAACCTAGTATGTTTACAAAGATTCCTTCTCTTTGGTTTCCTCGTTGACGACTAAGTCGCTCTTTTTGGCAACATAATTAATGCCCTGTAATCTTTCTGCTAAGTTAGGGTGATTGAGGGTGTAAGCTGAATACAACCAGTCTGTGTCAGTAGCCATTAAGTTATCCTTTTCTAACTTAATCAAACCGGAGGCAAGCTGTTCTCCATAGCCTAGTTTGTTTGCATATGCATCTGCATCGTATTCAAATTTTCTAGAGATTTGATTGTTCATAAGTTTGGTGACAAGGTTTATTGGACTCATGATTTTTGAAAAAAGATCAAATCCGACAACAACTGGAAAAGTGTTTGTGAATCCAAATGCTTTATACAAGAAAGGATTACTATAGATTAAACCAAAAAGTAAAAATTCACCAGTATTGACAAAGAGCTCCACAATCGAGCCTTTGACAATATGACTTTCCTTCCAATGACCAAGTTCGTGAGCCAAAACAGCCATAATTTCTTCTTGTTTAAAGTCCTTGATTAAAGTATCAAATAAAACAATTGACTTTGACCAAGGTAACCCCACAAAGAAAGCATTGGAGTGAGAACTTCTTGTTGACCCATCTATAGAATACAAGCTCTTAGTGGGGAACTTGTGTTCGTTAGCCAATTTTTCAACAGCAGTTCTTAATTTTCCCTTTTCCAAATGAGAAAGCTCGTAAAAAAGTGGAAGAATCAAAGGTACAATAATTGTCATTATAAGTAGCTGCATAGTGACTATTAAACCTGAAGCGTAAGCAACAAAGCTATCCCCAAAAAAATTAACAATTTTCACAAAAGCACCGATAAAGATGCCACTGAAAATGGAATTAATCAATAAACTTTTAATAGTATCCAAGAAGAAGGTTTTTCTTGTTGTTCTGTTGAAACCAAATTTTTCTTCGATAACGAAGTCTTGATAATAAGCAAAAGGAGTGGTTATTACTGTACTGACAACAGAGGTAGCTATAGTGTAAATAACTGATTGTAATACGGGCCCCACAAATACTGAAGGTAATACAGGCGCAAGAAACTTCAAAATAAAAGCTCCAGCAAAATTCCACGCCTTAAGGTAAAAGCCAGTCTTGACGTATAAAAGAGTCCCAAGAAATTTTCGTGACTCCTTAACAATACCGAACTTCAAACTGTCACGTCCATATTCTTGTGATTTGATGAAAGTTTTCGCATCGACCAATGTCTTAATAGTGGCAGGGGGCTCTGTTTGATTCAAGACCCTGTACTGTCTATACTTGATATAGATTTCTGCCAAGCTGTAAGCTAAAGAGGAACCCAACAATACCAGCTTCCAATCAATATTGGGGTTGTTTAACGTGGAAATGGGCTAAGCTTGGAATTAGTATTTTTCAGTAATAAATATACAAAACTAACGTACAGTTGTGAAAGTCATATTCTTATGTAGAGGAAGCCACTAAGAATGATAATGACCAAATCAAGAAAGAAAACAAGGGGACTTTGTGTATCTATTTATAGATAGAATTTTATCTGTCAAATACTTTTCAAACATCTTTCAAATCGCCGCCAGTGTCAAGAGTAAAACATTACGCCAAAGCTTATAGAAGAACATCTCTAGCATCCAGTGCCACCCTGACAAACGGGATAAATCACCCCGACATATAGGCAACTTATCATATACATCCAATTGTTGTGAAACATCTACAAAAAGGCTAGCAAGACCTTCTATCAGAAACTCATCAAACATCTGTGGCAGATATAAAATCTGTATACGTAAAGTTCTGAGAGGAACATTTTACAATCTCAGTGCCACATTACTAAGTGGCATTACTTACCCGGATAAATAAGACGGTAATAGGGTTAAATTTTATCCACCAGATTTGCCTCTGAAATGATAGGGCATGAAATATTGACACGTTGTTGAAGGTAAAATGTGGTCGGCCATCGATTTCTTTACACGGAAGAGATATCTTGTAGGGCCAAAGATATGAATAGATAAGATTTTTTTTTTTTTTCGCAATTAGTGGGGTTAGGAAACGATCCTTACGTCAAATATGCAATAAATGCTTCTTTGACACCTGCATGTTTGTTTACGAATATGGCTCACTTCTTATTTCATGTTTGAATTGTCGGGTCTAATTGGTTATGATGGCTCTTACGGAGAAAGTGCCATAAAAAGCGATCAACTGAGGCGTATCACCAAATTTAGAAATGGACCTGCTTAAACAATCAATACATTCAGTCATTTTATCTCGTCTCTGTTTACTATATACTTGGTAAAGTGAAGCATATAAGCCGTGGTGGCGTCAATGCCATTTATTTCTTCCTTCCTGTTTTTCAATTTTTTATTTTCATTTTTTTGTTTTTAAATTATACTAGTTACTAATCCAAGACCCTAGTTTTACATATCTTTCACACTCGAGAGAAGTAGCAAGAATACAGGTCTTCAGTTAGGTGGGCCGGATAGTCGGCCTACGCGTGTTTGAACGGCCCAAGTGGCCGACAAGTACGAGCCAATGTACCGGTCTCACCAAAAAATACTGTTTATGTTCCGACAATGGCAATCAGTTGTACGATTTAAGGGATAGAAAGGGGGCCGGTTAACCTTATTCGGTATCCAGAAACTTCATGTGTGCCCAAATAACTCTAGATTCATGATATGGAACTTAAACGACGCAAGTAGTGTTGATCAAAACAACAAGGTATTGGAAGACTAAACCCGAAAATTGGGATAAAACTCTGTTTCATGGTTTCATGCTGCAGTAGAATTTTAGTTTTGTTCGTATTTGATATCTGAAGTAAAATCTGTCAAAATCCTTAATTGGGTAATTTCTCCGTGAAGAACGAGAACACGACCTTCACATGTAATATCCCTCCCCTGTCTGATTTCACTCTTACCAAGATTAGACTCTACGCAGAACACACTGAAGTCAGAATCCTTTTTCTTTCAAAGTCGAGTGGCGACTTATCTTCCAACTTTGGATAAATCTGAATTCGCGTTTATGCAGAGATAGAAATGGGTTTCTACTAAATGGGTTTGTATTACAAGTCACGTAGTTTTCTTGGATAATTGGTGAAGTATATATATTGTGAGTATTGGATAGCTTTTATTGAATCTGATTGGAAGCCTTGTACTACTTATTCCATACCAAGATGTTGCTCAGTTTAGAGGACCTGAAACCATGCCATAAAGATGAGAAGTTTATATCCTTCTCAAGAGCCTCGGTAAAGGGGTTAAAAGGAAAATCTACCGGAATCTCCTTTAGCTGGATTGAAGATTTAAATCTTCTTGAAGCTGATAGTATTATTGATACTGATATTGAAATTGATAGTCTCGAAGACAATGGCCAATATTTTGTTAGACCTGCAAAAGCAGTTGGAGTTGTTATTCAAACCACCAAATTTCCTGCTGTAATGGCTTCATGGTACGGTGATGGTCATAAGGGAGACTGGAATGTTTATGGAGATCAGGGTGTTGGTACTCAACAGACTTATTATTTAAGTGGTGCAACGACAGTCTTTATCGGTTTATTCTAGCTGAACTCACACTATCCTTCTCACCAACAATACGGGGCCAAATTAAACCAGCTGAATCCACTATTCACTCTAGACCCAAGAGAAATAAGGGCTTTTTGGAAAAGTTAAATGCTATCCAGTGGACCATTGGAAACAACCAATTATATAAAATTCAGACTGCCCTATATTCCAAGTAAAAATGATGCTATTGGGATATCAGCTATATGGCCTAGTTCATTTTGGTTTTGAGAATGATCTTGATGATTATATCATTCAACACTTTAACTCTCATTGGTGATTTCAATAACTCTTTTGATGGTTTAATACTTTATTAATACTATCTACAAAAAATCATGACCTTGTCAGGATCAGGTGTTGGTCGATGAGATTCTGTGCCAATTCTCTTTTTTTAGAAAAAATTAATTCAAAAAATTAATTCAATTAGAAATATACATATGTTCATTAATTCGTTATTTGCTTGGGTCAAAGCATCCAATCCAAGTACAATCAAAAATACTGAATTGACCCCGACTTTTCATCGCTTTCTTGAAGTAGTTTAACTCCATGATTGGCCATGCCGAAGAAAATTCTCTTAACGACAACGGGTCTAAAGTAGTTTAATTCTTCATGAATTTAACCTTTTTTCATAAACGGGCCGCTAACTTAAATATCCCCATTTAAGATTTACCCACCTTCATTTTCCTCAGTTCATGTAACATTATTTGAAGACTTTTTTAAGCCTCCAAAAAATTGATCGTGCTCCGTACTGCATAATTCCATTCTGTTTGTGGAATTCGCAGTAAAGCGAGGCAGCTGATAACGGATTTGTGATAAGCTCCAAATTTTTTTCTTTTTTTTTTTGACGTGAAGACTGCATGGGGAATGGGTTATGAGCTAACAAGTATTTTTAGATATTTTAAGCCATACAGTAGCGATTTCGTATATATATACATATATACAGTCTTAGTTGAAAGTGACCTTTCATTTATATAGTACGAAATGAAAATATTTATAAGATAGTTTTCCATATTTATTTTATTTGAAGCTATTCAATGGAATGAAATTTAGGCTGCAAATTCGCTCATTCTAGGACCAAAGTAGCCATCTGGTGCACTTGCAGTTGCATTCAAACGTGCAATACCAAGACCATCCAAACCAGCGGCAGATACAGTATTGCCCCACCAGTTGATGGATTTATCGTGGTATTGAACAGCAAAGAAAATAATGATACTACTAAATGCAACACCAGCTTGCATACCACCAGCAAAAACATAATTGTATTTTTCCCACCAAGTTGTGAAATGTTTTCTCAAGTAGTACATTGATGCAATAGACATGTAAAGACCACCAGTATAGTAGGACAAGTTATAAGGAGCGTAGATTAAGAAACCACCAATAATCAAAGTTGGTTGGAAGTATTTGGTTAATCTCTTTGGACCAAATTTCTTGAATGCAATACATGGGAAAGCTAACAAGAATCCAATTAAGAAACACCATTGAAGAATTGGATAGAGTTCCGAAAAGACACGCTTTGGGCCAATAACACCCCATAAGATTGAGGCAGAATAGAAGATAGTACTATTTGGACAGGTGAATTTAAGTTTATTATGTGGGTAACAATAATCTTTAATATCATCGATGGTAAAGTTCAAAACACCTAAACCAATAAACGAGGCCATTAAAACACCAAGCATTTGACATCTGAACATGGCTCTTGGTGGAATCTTTGCATAGTGACCCATTTTTTGATCACTAATATAGTTTTGGGCTTGTCCATCGATATTATACCCTAAAGCTTTAATGAAGTTCAAGGCCAAACCATTACCAGGAAGAGCATAACCAACAATCAATTCCACCAACACATTGAGGCCGAAACTAAATCCGGTCACAGCGTACACGGCCGTTAATGGGATTAAGAAAATAAAGTTAATCCCTAAAGCAAAGAAAATACCCCAGACTGGAGTCTCTGCAGGATATAATTCAACACACAAAATAGCAAGGACAATAGAAATGACTAATACGATGAGGAAACACCAATCAGGAACTTCTTTATAACGGGCCATCATTCTGCTATGAGGGTCGTTGAAACCTTCATAAGTTGATCTTTTAAAGTGTCTAAACGAGGAACCGAGACCTATGAGGGCTGCCTTGATAGGCTTGTAATTCATAGCAACTTCGTAAACAAATGCAAATGGATAGATAGCAAAAAATGCACCATACATTACCAAATTAGCTGCAGTATAAAATGGTGGACCATATTGAGCGTATTTTTCCTTGTCGAACAAACTTTGCAGATTGACAACTTCGGTAACTTCATAATACTCACCTGTATTGGTAAAAATAGAATTTGAATTGATTGGGAGATATCCAGTCCAATAGTAATTTGAATAATAGACACCAACAATACAGAAAAAAGCAATTACACTACCAATATATTGACTCAAATAGGAATAGAAAGGAACGGCCAAACAGGAATTGTAGTTGATAACATTCCAATCAAAAGTTGGGATTGGGTTGACTCCCATCCCCGTCTCAGAGCCGGTAATTGTAGCAAGGTTGAAGTTATCAGGTTTGATCCAAGTCATCCAGTTAAAAGTAGAAATGGCTTGGAAAAGATAATCAGGAATCCAAAAGTAAAGAAATGAGAATGCAGTTACTGAAAAGAACCAATAATATCTAGAAATGGTCCAGCCATTGATATTTTCCTTTTTTTCTGGCTGCATCAAGGCTCTGTTTAAGGCAACTGTTGGTAAGATTGAGGGCCAAATACTTTTGATTGGATAAATGGCAAATTTTCTCATTATACCAGCGAATCCAAAACCCATGAAGTTGGTGGATAAAATTAATAAAGTTTGATAACCGAAGTCAGCCCATTTATTATCATAAAACATCTTCAATTTCTGAACATGAATATTGGAACTGACATAAGAAGTACCACTTCCAGCAACAGAAAAGAAAATGGTAGTTAACATTTGTTCTTTGTGATTCCAGGGACCAGGGTTTAAATCAACGTCGAGTTTCCAGATTTTAAATTTCCACTTAGGGAGTACTGCTGCAAGAAACAAACCACAAGGATAGAGGAAAAGTTGAACAACCGAAGTGGTAAGAGTAATACTTGGCTGTCTTTCGGAAAAGAACTGATTGATAAAAGTACCAATAGCAGTCCAAATAATACCCAAAATATAGACTCTTATTGTTTCGACGGGAATAGTGGGGTCATCATAAGGATCAGTAACTGATCTAACCTCTGGATATGGGGAGTGGTAAGCAATCAAACCAGCTTCCAATCTAACTTGTAATTTCCAGTCAAATATTTCGAATATATGATGGTCATTAGCTTCAGTCGAAGCAACATCCCTTACCAGACTTTCGCCAGAACTTTTCTCAGCTTCTGCGATATGACTTTTCAATATTTGTTTAACGTCTCCATATTCGCTGAAGTGATCAGGTGCAGCTTCAACCAAACTTTGAACGAATTCAAACTCAGCACTGGGAATGTTCACATCCTCATTGTGCTCAACCAAATATTCTTGTAAAATTTCAAGTGCTTCTTGTTCAGGCAATGCTTGAATTTTTTCCAACATAAATGTAGCAGAAACAGGTAAGTTATCCAATGAGATCAAACCTTCGAAATTTAACCGTCTCAAAATAAAGTACTTCTGATCGGAAGTGAATTCAGCAGCAATCTCATTAAGAGAGATGGGGGATGATTTCATCACTTCCAAGTTAACTTCATGATCTTCAACAGCCAAATGGCTGCTGACACTCCTTACGCTGGTAATACCAACTAACTCAGGAACTTTCTCGGTAGACATTTTGCTTAAAGCTCACTCAGATTATCACTATCAAGGTAATTATTCAGCGAGGCGGAGGGAAAGGGAAAAAGGCTTACTATGTGTCGATTGTCAAGAGTTGCTTCAAACTGATAGGAAAACGTTGCTTTATATAAATAAACCCTAGCCAACAACAGCTACAGAACGGTTTTAAATTCACACTTCCGCCAAACTCTGAAATCTCTCGAACTATTCACCTTTTAACTACCATATATAACCGATCTTTTGTATTCATACACTTTGGATCACCGTGAAAAAATGCCGATTGAAGACACACACCACTGCTGTAGGTGGTGCCATGGCCAAAGGTTCATGTGGCAGCAGACCACCATGATAAACAATTTCAGCAAAAAAAAAATAAAAAAAAAAAGAAAAAAAGAAAAAAAGTACGGCTCGAAGATAACAATAACAAACTGACTAAAATTATATAGTTTTTAAAAATAGTAATCAATTTACACTAAATAGCGAGAGGCGTCCAACTAATACGAGAAAGAGACCGCCTTTTGATTTTCTATTTGGTCTCTAATATCTACTTAGACTCTACCAAGTACTACTCAGATATACTTGTGTGAACTTAGTTCTTCCACAATTTATCTCTAGTTTATCAGTACTATCAGAGCTATTCGTAAATATTGTTCCTTATAATTGTTTCTAATCATGAAATAATGTTAAAAATCAAGTGTTTTGTACTATGTTACAGTTTTGTTTGGAAACGACGCACGAGAGAGTTATGAAACGACATAAAAAAGGAAAAATGAGTGGAATTTGACATGTATGACGTGCATGACGCATCTCTCTCGCCTTATGCTTTTAGAAACTGTCAAAAACAAAAAAAATATGTATATATGATAAAAAATAAAAGAATGAAATAAGAGAAAAAAAAGAAAGAAGGGAAAATAAGAGAAAAAAGAAAAAAGAAAAAAGGGAAAAAAATAGTAATAAAATTAGCTTTGTGACATTGTTATGGCCATTTATGACACGGCCGTATAGCATACATGATACTGATTATCTTATTTTATCTAGAGCAACTTTCATTGGACAATAGCATGTTACATGAAAAACGTCTATTAATTATTTCTACTATAATATTTAGATGAAAGTCAATCTTATGGCAAGAAATAGCGAAGTTTGTTTTTATTATTCAAGCTCGATTCTTATCTTTAATTATTAGGGTGGCTCTTGCTGTGGTGTGGTGACAAAGATGCTACAGTGATGGCATAATGTGGGTTATTATGAATAAATAAAAAAAAAAAATTAGAGTTGAAAAGTAGAAGACACAGTAGAGAAATAAACAGAGACAAGAAAACAATAAACACTAAATTTGTCATTTTTAACCAAAAAAATAAGATTGGCTTCGTGGGGAAAGTGTGATCAGTTCATGGGAAATGACCAACTCTTGGCCCGAAATAACCGTCGGGAGCTGATGCAGTGGCATTCAATCTCGCTAAACCCAACTCGTCCATTCCATCATAGGGAACGTCATTTCCCCACCAGCTAATGGATTTATCGTGGTATTGCACAGCAAAAAATATAATGACACTACTAAAGGCAACCCCAGCATCTAAACCACTAGACAATACGTAATTGTACTTTTCCCACCAAATCAAATAGTGTCTCTTAATGTAGTACATAAACGCAAACGATAAATAGAGACCCCCAGTATAGTATGTCAAATTATATGGGGCGTAAATTAAGAAACCATAAAGTACTGCACTTGGTTGGAAGACTCTGGTCATTTTTTTGGGGCCGAAATATTTGAATAATAAAGCAGGGATGGTAAGAAGGAATCCAATTAAAAAGCAATATTTTAATTCAGGATATAATTTGAAAGTCTTACGGGGTCCAATAACACCCCAAATTACACTAGCCAGGTAGAATGTACGTGCATCAGGGCAGGTGAATTTTTGAGGTTGATCAGTCAGACAATAATCTTTGATATGAGTCAATGTATAGTTCAAAACAGCCAAGCCAATAAACGAATTGACAAAGACAGACAATATTTGAACCCTGAACATAGATCTGGGTGGAAGCTTGACATAATGTCCCATTTTTTGATCAGTAACGTAGTTTTGTGCTTGTATATCAAGATTGGTTCCTAAAGCTTTAATGAAGTTCAATGCCAAACCATTTCCTGGAATGGCGTATCCCACAATCAATTCCACTAAAACATTAAGCGTGATACTCACACCAGTGATGGAATATAATGAAGTGATTGGAACCAAGAAAATGAAGTTGATAGCAAGAGCAAAGAAAATACCCCAAACTGGAGTTTCGGCTGGGTATAATTTGACACACAAGATTGCAAACACAATTGAAATCACCAATACACAAACAAAGCACCATTCAGGAACTTCCTTATAACGAGCCATCATTCTACTATGAGGATCGTGGAAGCCGTCATAAGTTGATTTTCTCAAGTGGATCAACGAGCGGAAGAGACCTGCGAAACCAGTAGCGATTGCCTTGTATCTTACCCCGATCTCATAAATAATGGCGAAAGGGTAGATTGCGAAAAAGGCACCATATACAACCAAGTTTGCAGCAGTATAGAATGGTG
>JAJMSM010000090.1:0-58468 GCA_030578475.1 Hyphopichia wangnamkhiaoensis
GGTCTTTTTTCTTTTTTTTTGGTCTTTGGAAGTTTTGGCGGATATATAAATATTTGAACTTCCCCTTTGAAATATTCCCCTACTGTAATTGTATAACGCTATCATTTCATTATAGATACTTATATTACATTATTGTCATTGACCAATTCAATCTCAATTCCAGTCATTGTTTCTGTCATTGGTTCTGTTATTGGTTCTGTTAAGTATATAAACAAAAAACAAGAATGAGTGTTGCTGTTGTTAATGGTGCTTCCACACTCGAGCTTGTGGCAGGCTCTAAGCAACTTCTCACCAAGGCGGTCACATTCTACTCCAGCATTGTTGGCTTCGCCGTTCATTCCCATGATGACTCTGTGGCAATCTTGTGCTCTCCCGATAAATTGACGGTGCTTAAATTATCCGTCGATTCCTCTCGTGGTTTACCCGCCGATAAAATTGATCAGTTAAAATCAACATTAACTTCAAAATTGAATATTAACGATTGGAGATCTATAGACTCAAACACGGTACTCAGGGTAGACAACTTGAATGATCTCATTCAAACTTTACATTCATTCCAATATCCTGTCCAAGTAAACCCCAATGAATTATATCCTAATGAGGTTTATACTATTGATCCATTGGGTCATACCATTGGATTCACCACCCTGTCTAATCCTCTCACCGTCAACCCACCAGTTTCAAAATTCAATCCTTTTGAACCAGAACCGGTCATTATGTCATCCACTGTATCCGAAGTCAAACATAATGATTCCTCCAAAGCTTCTACTCTTTCCAGTCATTCTCATCCAAGAAGAAACGTGGCCATCATGACTTCTGGTGGGGATGCTCCCGGGATGAACGCTTGTGTTCGTGCTGTCGTTCGTGCCGCCATTTTCAGAGGTTGTAAAGCATTTGCCATCATGGAAGGTTATGAAGGGTTAATCAGAGGTGGTCCCGAATTCATCAAAGAAATGAATTGGCAAGACGTTAGAGGTTATCTCTCTGAAGGTGGTACCAATATTGGGACCGCCAGAAGTATGGAATTCAAAAAACGTGAAGGAAGATTGAAAGGTTGTAAACATTTAATCGAAGCCGGTATCGATGCCTTGATTGTTTGTGGTGGGGATGGTTCTTTGACCGGGGCCGATTTATTCCGTAAAGAATGGCCTTCTCTCATTAAAGAATTGAAGGATAACGGTGAAATCACCCTGGAAAAATACGAAAAACATAAACACTTGAATATTTGTGGTACCGTTGGTAGTATCGATAATGATATGGCCACCACCGATGCTACCATTGGTGCCTATTCTTCATTAGATAGAATTTGTCAAGCCATTGATTATATCGATGCCACCGCCAACTCCCATTCAAGAGCTTTCGTGGTCGAAGTCATGGGTAGACATTGTGGTTGGTTGGCTCTTATGGCCGGTATTGCCACCAGTGCTGATTATATCTTAATTCCAGAAAAACCTTCCAGTTCTAAAGACTGGCAAGATCAAATGTGTCAAATTGTCTCCCAACATAGATCAAAGGGTAAAAGAAAGACCATTGTCATTGTCGCTGAAGGGGCCATCACCAATGATTTGCAACCAATCTCCTCCGATGATGTTAAAGATGTCCTCGTGGAAAAATTAGGTTTAGATACTAGAGTTACTACCTTGGGTCACGTGCAAAGAGGGGGTACCGCCGTTGCTTATGATCGTATCTTAGCTACCGTTCAAGGGGTTGAAGCCGTTAAGGCCGTGTTGGATTCTACCCCCGAAACTCCTTCTCCTTTAATCGGGATTGAAGAAAATAAAATTGTCCGTAAATCTTTGGTGGAAGCAGTGGAAATTACCAAATCAGTTGCTACAGCCATTGAAAGTAGAGATTTCGAAAAAGCAATGGGTTTGAGAGAATCCGAATTCACCGAACACTTATCCAATTTCATGGCCATGAATTCAGCTAATCATAATGAACCTACTTTACCAGTGGAAAAGAGAAAGAAAATTGCCATCATCAATATCGGGGCTCCTGCTGGTGGTATGAATAGTTCGGTTTATGCCATGGCCACATACTGTATGTCCAGAGGTCATATTCCTTTTGCCATTCATAATGGGTTCTCCGGTTTGGCCAGACACGAATCGGTCAGATCCATTGACTGGTTACAAATCGAAGGTTGGAACTCTATCGGGGGGTCTGAAATCGGTACCAATAGAGCTACTCCTAAAGAAACCGACATTGGTATGATTGCCTACTATTTTGAAAAATACCAATTTGACGGTTTAATCATCGTTGGTGGTTTTGAAGCCTTTGTTTCTTTGGAACAATTAGAAAGTGCTAGAGCAATGTATCCTGCTTTTAGAATCCCCATGGTTTTAATTCCAGCTACTATTTCTAATAATGTCCCCGGTACCGAATACTCTCTTGGATCCGATACTTGTCTTAATGCCTTGATGCAATACTGTGATGTGGTTAAACAATCTGCTTCCGCTACCAGAGATCGTGCATTCGTCATTGATGTTCAAGGTGGTAACTCTGGTTACATTTCTACTTTTGCTGCTTTGGCTTGTGGTGCTCAAGCTTCCTACGTTCCTGAAGAAGGTATTCCTTTAAATCAATTGGAAGCCGATATCAACTCTTTGAAAGAAGCTTTTGCTGTTGAAAAAGGTTTATCCAAATCAGGTAAATTGTTATTAAAGAGTACTAATGCCTCGAAAGTGTTAACAACCCAAGTCATTGCTGATATCATTAATGAAGAAGCCAACGGGCAATTTGATGCCAAAACTGCTATCCCTGGTCATGTTCAACAAGGTGGTTTACCATCTCCTATCGATAGAACCAGAGCTGCCAGATTCTCTATCAAGGCTGTTCAATTCATCGAAGACTCATGTGATGACATTGCTCCTCATAAATACTGCATCGACTTTCCTAATGACGATAAGAAGATTGCTGCCACTGCTGCCGTTTTGGGTGTGAAATCATCTCATTTGAAATTCAGCTCCATCAGACAATTATACGATTTCGAAACTGAATTGGGTAAGAGAATGCCAAAGAAGATTTCCTGGAACAAAACCAGAGATGTGGCTGACCAATTGGTTGGTAGAACTCGTATTCTTAAACATTGATCTTTGCTTTAATAACTCTCTTTAACGTTTTATGTCATCCCTTTCATACATTTGTCTTTTCCTTGTATTTCTTCCGTCATTCCCGAAATTTCCTTATAAAAGAATCTCCTTGTTCTCTTTCTTTCTTGATTTTCATATAGTTTAGTTTGATTTTATTGTTTGTTATTTGTACCGTACCTTTTTTTTTTTTTCTTTTATTTATTATCCCAATTTTAATTGTGACAAGTGAGTTTAATTGTAGCTTTGCGTTGTATTTGTGTAGTTATGAGAGCCAGTTTAGCTAGTATTTCGAATTTTTGCGATTTTTGTGAGAAATTCATTTTATGTCAAATCTTTTTTGCGACCTTAAAAATTATTGCAACCACTAAAGCATTCGAGGTATGACAAGCCATAGTAAATGAGTTCTAGCTATTAAACTTTGCTATATAAATAGGACACCAAAGCTGCAATCCTTGCATCAAGATATTCAAAACAATGTTTTCCGGAACACAAGCAAGGGGAAGAGCAAAATCCTTCTCCAATGACTTCCCCAGAGCTTCTATTCAAATACCCATTCAAACCACAGCCGAGAGTCAAAGTTTGAGCTATCTCGAAGAGCCGTCTAGGCTCCGCCCATCAACTGAACTTGCCTTTATCCGCCCCGAATCCATTGCTGCCACCATTGAAGATATTGTGTCAACAACAGTGGTTGATAAAAGCAGTAGTGAGGATGGGAGAATCACCAAGAAAAACCCATTGATACGAATTGCTCATTCTTTCAAAAAGAGTCGAGCTGTCGATCTTGAAGGGAACGTTGAGTTGGAGCATAAGCTCAGTGGGTTCGCATTACAGATGATTTGCATTGGGGGTTCGATTGGTACGTATTTCGATAATTAATTCATTTCGCATTAAATACTAACTCTTCCATTCGCCAGGAACTGGTCTCTTTATCGGGCTGGGGAAATCTTTAGCAGCAGGACCTTTGATACTACTCTCATCTACAGTAATAGTATCCACTTTCATATACTGTATGTGTCAATGTATAGCAGAATTATCGGTTTGTTGGCCCGTCACTGGATCTTTTACCAATTACTCGACCAAACTCGTCAATAAGAGTTGGGGGTTTGCTATGGGATGGAATTATTGCTTACAATGGATGTTTTTATTGCCATTAGAATTGGTCTCTGCTGCTATAGTGTTTGACTTTTGGCCAATTTTAGCTTCTCAAATTCCTAGAGCAGCAGTGATCACGATATTTTTTGTAGCCATAATATTAATGAATTTACTTGATGTCAAATACTATGGGATCGCAGAGAGTACCTTTTCGATGGTCAAAATAGTTGCAATAGTATTGTTTATCATCACTGGGATATTTGTCAATATTGGCGTTGGTACAAGAAACGAGGTGATCGGGTTCAGGTACTGGAGAGATCCTGGTATGGTGGCTCCTAATGGATTTAGGCTATTTATCCCAGCATTTATCACCTCAGTATTTTCTTTTGCTGGGAGTGAGCTAGTAAGTAATCACTTTTATTGTGTGACTATGAATTTATTATACTAACAATATCTTAGATCGGAATAAGTGCTAGTGAGAGCGAACAGGTGGAAAACATCTCTAAAGCAACTAAACAAGTGTTCTGGCGAATATGCTGGTTTTACTTTTTGAGTATTTTAGTGATTAGCACTCTTGTTCCTTACAACAATCCAAGATTGATTGGAGGTAACTCTGACGTCAACAACTCGCCCTTTGTTTTGGCATTAGCAACAGCAAATACCAGAGTATTTGCTCATATAATGAATCTTGTAATTTTGGTTTCTATACTTTCGGTGGGTAACAGCGCAGTATATGCCAGTTCCCGAACCTTACTTACTTTGGCACAAAATGGCCAGGCACCAGGGTTTCTTTATTACATCGATAAAAAGAAAAGACCAATTGTTGCAAACATAATATCACTCTGCTTTGGCTTCTTAGCTTACTTTTCTGTTCTTTGGCCCAATGGTTCTGGAATATTATTCTTCTGGTTGATGTCATCGTCAGGTTTGTCGATTCTATTTACTTTTGGTAGCATCTGTCTCTGCCACATTCGTTTCAGAAGCTTGTTAAAAATTAACGGAATATCTTATAAAGACGAACTACTATTTAAATCCACAGTTGGAAGTTTTGGAGCATGGTACGGATTTATATTCAGTACTCTAGTTTTGTTAGCACAGATATACGATGCTGTATTTCCAGCAGAAACGGCCTTCACCATAGTATATTTTCTACAAAAAACTATAGGAATAGTGATGATTTTATTGATGTTCATTGTTAGCAAGATCTTCTTCTATTTCAAGCATGGTGACAGTACCATGCTCATTGACTTGCAACATGTGAATATTAAGGAAGGAGTATTCGAGAACCAGTTTACCAGGGAAATGAACCGAACCTACATTAGAAATGAACGAGAAGTACAAAAAAACAAACCCTGGTATATTAGACTATATAACTTCTGGTGTTGAGCTGTTTGAAAATTCAATTTTCATCAGGTCTTCATTTAGGCTAATTTAAATACACGAGTGTTCATGGATGGCTTTCTCCATCGAACCCTCTTTTGATAGCACAGTTAATTGATGCAAATTTCCCTAGTCTTATCGTAAGAGTATTGACAAGTCAACCAAAAGGTACCCAGGGTGTGATATTGATTTGCCCATTTAAGAGCACCAAAACAGCATGAAAATGCCAAAGAACCTGCATTGTTGCTCCACGTATGAAGTAAACACATCAATGTAATCAAAATACGTGTCTAAGTGTAATCGTCTCGTCTAGCAGCCAAATATGGAACAATGCGAAGTCCAATTTTCGTAACAATAAGAACCACCGTTTAGTTATTTTTTTTTTTTAATGTGCGCATTGAGTTAATTCAGATCACAAACAAATTTTGAAAGGAAAGGAAACACGTATAAAAGGCAAGCCAAATCGCATTGGGTAGGCTCTGCCATGGTTTACGAAAGCAAGTTACAAGTCGGCATAGTGATAACTGAAAGATGATAAGTCCCCAAGAACTACTTGTGTCTCTTAATTCCAGGAGTTTAGGTATGTATTCGAAGTGTGAATGCAAAATCATAACATGATAAGATCTGGCCCCGGAATAATACTAATTGATGAACTGATGTAGAGATTAAGAATAGTATCGTTAATTGTGACAATAAGGAAGAGCTCAATAGCTTGAAGGTGAAAGTGATTAGCATTGACAATGAAATACACGATGAAATAGAAAATATTCCTACTTATGAAAGAAAGAAAATTTTTGAGACGATTCAATCTTTAATGAGATATGTTGATATAAGAAACAATTTGATAGATTCTAGTACTTTTGAATTCACAGGTCATCCAATTGCACCTAATGGGGAAGTTGATTATCTGTACCTTCCACCAGTTAGGAAATTGAAGGAAATTTCCGTTCCAGAGGCCAAAGAAGATACCATTATGGAAAAACCAATTCAAAAACCAATTGAAAAACCGTTACGCCCATCTTCACCAAGACATAAAGCTAAACCTGAAACCCCAGGTAAAGCCAGCATCAAGAGCGATCCAATATTGCGGGCACCTGTACCAAAGAGAGATCCAATAGTACGTGCTCCATCACCAAGACGTGATTCGGTACTACGCGTTCCAACTCCAAAGCGTGATCCAGTTTTACGAGCACCCACGCCGAAGCGTGATCCAGTCTCACGAGTGCCTACTCCGAAACGTGATCCAGTCTTGAGAGTGCCTACTCCTAAACGAGATGCGGTACCTCGAGTGCCTACACCTAAGCGAGAACCGGTTCAACGTATTACGGTGGCTAAACGTGATCAGAAACTGAAATCGAGCGGTACAAGAGTAACGTCAACCCCGGCTGCCTCCAAATCTGATTCTAGATCGGAAAAGAAATTCACACCAAGATCACGAGTTGCATCTGCTCCAGAGAAGAGGCCAGTGGCCGGGGCCAAGATCAAACCAAGTACAGAACCAAGGTCTCCTACCAACAAAACCGAGGATGGGATCACTTCCCGAGAAGCTGAAGTACAAGAGATTGAAACCACACCTATGACATCACCTGAAAATATGGCAGGTCTACTTTCTCAAGGAGTATCACCTACTAAAAAAATTGATGTTGAACCTAAGAAAGAGGCTGAAACCCTGGCTGAAGAACCACCTGCATCTGACTCAAAGCCCCCAACCAAGGAAGTTGTGAACGAACACGAGACCGACAATGCTGAGCTTGAAGAGGAAAAAATCGAGGACAACAAGGAACAGGAAGTCATTGATATTGACGATGAACTGACCGACAAAGTTGAGGTCAAGGAGGATAAAGATGTAGTCATGGATGATGGCAATAATGAGGTTAAGGATGTTTCTCATACACCCAAACTCGAAGCGGAAACACCGATATTTTCCCCCTCGGATCCCATAAAATTACCTAATGATACCAAAGAATCGCCGGCATTACTTGGGTTGGCTTCGCCCAATCAGTTTACCAATTTATCCAGCATGAGTTCTCCTAAGCAACCACGGGTGCAGTCCAAATTACAATCCAAATTGATGCCGTTTGAACAGCATCAGAATGAACAAGTACCCGTTAAACAACAACCTCATAAGATGACCAATTTACAATCGAAAATAAAGCTGTTTGAATTACAACACGAACAACAGCAACAACCTCAGCATGATTCACCAAAACAGGATTTCTTACAACATCAAGTGTCACCTAAGCCGATTCGACTTGGTGGCCAGTCTTCGGTGCAACTGATGGTTCAGAAACTTGCACAGAGTTTTGATCATACCCCACCACAACTGAAAGTGAACAGTGAGGAAGAAGATGGTGGTAAAAAGGATGGTATTAGTGATAAGAGAATCAAGTTGGCTGCCGGCGTGAGGGTTGAAAAGAGCGAGACTCATACTAAGGAAGATATTGTGCTTGAAGGAACCCAGGGTCAAAAGGCGGATAAGGTTGATGATGCGATCAACACCGATGAGCCTGTGATCAAGGAAAAGGTAACAGAGGAGTCTACCGATGTGAAAGACAAAATGCCTGATGATCGAGTAACTGAAATACAAAATGACAGGGAGAATGCCGTAGCTGAAGTCCTAGAGAAGACCGAAGAGCCTAAGGAAACTGAAGAGCCTAAAGAGCCCACTGAAAAATCTAAGGAAACTGAAGAGCCTAAAGAACCCACTGAAGAACCTAAGGGGACTGAAGAGCCTAAAGAGCCTACTGAAGAACCTAAGGGGACTGAAGAGCCTAAAGAGCTTACTGAAGAACCTAAGGAGACTGAGGAGCCTAAAGAGACCGAAACGCCTAAAGAGGCTAAAGAGCCTACTGAGGACAAGAGTGCATCGGAGGAGAATTCTGAAGATGTTGAGGTCAGCGAGCCAACAGTCCAGACTGAGGGGAACGAGAAAGAGACTACCGAAAATGTACCTGTTAACAGTGAAGATAATGATATGGAAGTGGAGAACGATGCCAAAGATGTTGTAATGGAAGATTGCAGCAAGATTGATGCTGAAGCCGAAACAGAAAAACTACAAGAGGGCCACGAAGTGGTTGCGCCTGAACATAAGGAAGCTAAAAATAATAAGAGTATCAATTCATTATTCAGTTCACTCAATTTCACCAAAACCACTTTAAATGAGTCGAAATCCAACAACCAACATATATTATTTTCTAATGTTGCCAATTCGATTGTCACTGATGGAGAAGGCAGTGAACCTTATTCCGCCAATATCAAAGGCGGGAACAATTCGGTCATTTCACTTGCATCCAAGGGTCCTATTTTCATTCATGATCTTTCGCACTGTGTATTAATCCTCCGATGTCATCAGTTACGACTTCATAATATTAATAACTCCTTGATATTGGTGGAAGTCAGCAATGATCGGATTGTGATTGAAAATTGCAATGGTTTGCGAGTGGGGACGTACCCTGATCGCAAGAAAGGGTTCCAAGCAGCACTGGGTAAGATTGAAGTGGATGATTTCAACTGGCCCACCAAATTGGACAAGAACATTCATTTTGATTACCTAAGTAAAACCAAATACGAAAAATTCAAGGTCAAGTATTACCGTGATTGGATCAGGAAAATCGATGACGGTGATATCCAAGAACACGACATCAAGAAGTTCCTCCCTTTCTAATCTACATATAAGTTAGGCATAAGTTAAGTTAAGCATAAGTTAGGCATAAGTTAAGTTAAGCATAAGTTAGGCATAAGTTAAGTTAAGCATAAGTTAGGCATAAGTTAAGTTAAGCATAAGTTAAGCATAAGTTCAGTATAATATAGGTATAAATGTAAGTATAGTATAAGCATAAGTATAATATAGGTAAAGTACAAGTGCAAATATAGGTAGTATATATGTATATGTTAAGCATATGTATAAGTATGTATGTGGGCATATGTATATAAGCAAGTATACGTACGGTGGTTTATGTAATGGTCCTATCTCGTTATCGGAGTGGTATTACACGGTCATCGGAAAGCAATGGTAATCGAAGGATCGACCTGAAAAAAGTGAAAAATTATTTATCCGCATTGGGGCGATCGCGGAACGTGCAGCCGCATAGTTTAATAATGCTGCACCAGCCGTGATTTACCGCTCGATGCCGCAGCCGCACACCCACAGCACTACACAACTACACTACAACACCGTTAAATAATTATCATGTTGTTAGTGATTAGGGGTCGATCTTAGAGGAGATCATGGGGCCATTGTAATTTAGCCGGCAGAACTGGGTTAAGTTTAGAAGCAACGCGGAGAGGGTTAATGTCACGACTTATCCTGCCAATTGATGAACGGCGTCTCAAACCATGCTTCTGATAGTTTAACTTCGGAAGTGGCAGTGAGGCTCAAATGCTCAAAGATTGTGCTGGAGAAAGCCACCATTAGCCGCTGTGATATATATATATATATATATATGGTGTAGGATGTGGTTAGAATTTGACGATGGGCTATTTTTAAATTTGCTTTGTCAACACTAATCAAAATGGCACCCATTCTTCAAGACATTCCCAATGCACCCTCATTTCAAACCATGCCCCTTGGGGAATACCTTTTCTTGAGGATTACCCAAGCGAACCCAAAATTGAAATCGATGTTTGGGATCCCCGGTGACTTCAACCTTGCTTTACTCGAACACTTGTACGCTGATTCTGTCATTAACCAGAAGCAAATCAGGTTCCTTAATCTTTGCAACGAGCTCAATGCTGCTTATGCCGCCGACGGGTACGCCAAAGCCATTGATGGCTTGTCGGTACTCATCACCACGTTTGGAGTAGGAGAGCTTTCGGCCATCAACGGGATAGCCGGTGCTTTTGCTGAATATGCCCCCGTGTTACATATTGTCGGGACCACTTCTTCCAAACAGATTGGGTACGCGGAAAACGGGGCCGGGGCCAATACCATCATTAAAAACCATCATCATTTGGTGCAGGCCAAGAATGCCACTACCCCTCCCAATCATCACGTTTATAAGCCAATGGTGAATGACATATCTGTCATTCAAGAAACGTTACAGATTTCCGATAGTCATGAAACCCTTTTTGCCAAGATTGATAACGTATTGCGTACCATTATTCACGAATCAAGACCCGGTTATCTTTTCGTCCCCAGTGATATGAGTGATATCCCGGTAAACCCATTGGCATTATCTCAACCATTGGAATTATCCGAATTGACCAACCGTCAATTATTGGACCAATGTGTCGATACCATTTGTCAAAAATTATACGAATCAACCAAACCAGCCATATTGGGGGATACGTTAATTGATCGATTCCATGCTACCCAACAATTTAACCAATTCATTCGTAAATTACCAGTAAATTTCGTCCGACTTTTCACCACCGCCATTGGTAAGAATATCGACGAATCCTTACCTAACTTCATCGGTACTTATTTTGGTAAACTTTGTCCAACTAGTCAAGTTAGACACGAATTGGAACAACAAACGGACCTACTTATTTGGTTTGGTCATTTCAACGCGGAAACCAACACCGCCGGGTATACGGTGGATTTATCCAATATTAAGGATTACATTGAGATCCACCCCGATTATATTCTCATCGATGGAAGACACATCTCAATCAAGGATCAGGAAACGGGGCTTCGTCAATTTCTGATGCAAGACTTAGTCACCAGATTGAATGAAAAATTCCAGGCCGACAAGTTGATTCATCAGCATGTCAATAATATTCTGTATCGATACAACCCTACCAAATCCACTTCTAATCAACAAACCATCACCCAGGAAAACTTGGTTGATTTCTTCAATCAATATCTTCAACCCAATGACATTCTCATGGTGGAAACCTGTTCATTTTTGTTTGCCATCCCCGACTTGAAATTTCCACAGGGAGTATCATTCTTCAGTCAAAGTTTCTACGGTTCAATTGGGTATGCGTTGCCGGCCACATTGGGAGTATCGGCAGCCATGAAGGATTTGAATAGTCTGCGTCGTATCATCCTTATTCAAGGTGACGGGTCGGCCCAAATGACAATCCAAGAATTATCGTCCTACTTGAGATTCGACATTGTCCCACCACAAATCTTCCTTCTCAATAATTCTGGCTACACCGTGGAAAGAATCATCAAGGGTCCCACCAGATCCTATAATGACATTCAGGATACCTGGCAATGGACTCAATTGTTCAAAGTGTTTGGGGATCCCGACGCGCAGCAACACACCAGTGCCAAACTACAATCAATTGATCAATTGTACCTGTATTTTGGCGACAAGAAACATCAGGCCAATGATAAAATCAACATGATTGAATTGATCTTGGGTAAATTGGATGCGCCTGAACGGTTTGGCTATATCGCCGGCCTGAAACCCATGCCCCACTAATGCTGTCAATTTTTTGTTTTCTTTGTTTGTTCTCCGTTTTCTGTCCGGTTAAGCTTATTTTGTATTTATATTTAGGAGCAATGCATATAATGACGTTCGACCTTGTGGATTTTCGTGTATCGAGCCAAAACCGGCTATTGGTTGCCACGCTAGCACCGAAAAAACCGTTCCTCGGCATCATCCATAGCTATATACGTACCGATCAAATAGGATGCCCAATAAGTGAAAGCCCAATAAGTAAAAGCCTAGTAGCTAAAACGCCAATAAGAAAGGGCTAGTAAGAAAAGGGCTAGTAAGAAAAGGGCTAGTAAGAGAAAAAGTGACATCTGGAAAAGAGGAGAAGATGGGATATCAGCTCGAAACTCCGGATAAATAGCAACGTCTATTACCTAAGCCAGATCTGCCCCACTTAACACCCGAAAGAAAGGCACCACGACAACCCCAATACTGGACGGTTGGAACCGTCAAGCTCAACCAGTTTGAGCTCGTATTCCAGCGAGCAGCATCACCATTTAAGGCCAGGCTGCACTCCCTCGGCGTGGCTCTTGAGGGTTCTGTTGCTGCGATTGAGCCCACTAGTCGATACCCCTTGAATCAGCTGGCTTCCGTCGTCTCCTATTCTCTATAGATATTTTCTTATTGTTCTTTCCTCTCAGAAAGCGTCGTGATTTTGTTAGTGGCTCTCGGGATCAAACCCGTCGGTAAAACGAAGGGTTTTTCCCCACTTAAATTCGCGATGCACCGATATTAAAACATCCATCTCCGTGAAATGAAACAAAAGGAGTAAAACACCCGCCAAAGCAACCCCTCTCACTTCCCCAGATATCGGAGCGAGTTATTTCCTATTTCCACATTTTTCTTCACGACACACTACAATATATATATATATATATTGATATTTACTGATATTGAGAACTGTACTGCTTGATCGTATCGGCTCTTCTTCTGTTTATCTACATTTACTTATCTGTACTGACTTGTATTGGATAGTCTAGGCCACTCATTATGTCTTCCAGTGCCGATATTCCTTACGCTGCTGCTGATTCCGGCTACTACTTGGACTTCAGTAAGTCCAAGCTTACAATCAAAGAATCCATCGACAAAGTGTTCCCCGTGGCGGCTGCCAGTGAGTCGTCTCCTATTCCAGGCACCGAAGAACCCGGCTACAGTCCCGTCTATCGGAACCTGGCCCATACCGAATCGTTGAAAGAGGGATTGGCATACGAGTATCGCACCTATCATCATGCTGTCGAACTTTCTTTTAAAGCCCATGCTGATTTGCCCTGTTTTGCAACTCGAAAATACGATCATGATTTACACAAGTTGGATGATGAATTCACCACCACCACCTATGGCGAGGTGAATCAACGTAAAAAAGATTACGGGGCCGGTCTTTTATACTTGCTTCAACATAATCCTTTCAAAGATTCTGCCAAGTACGAGTCTCATCGTAAAATCGATCGTCACCAGCTTGACTTTGATACTTACAATAAGGATAACACCTCGTTTATCTTGACCATTTATGCTCCTAATCGAGAAGAATGGATTCTTACTGACTTGATGACTTCTTCGTTCTCAATCACCAATACCGCCTTATACGACACATTGGGTCCCGATAGTTCCCTCTATATCTTGGAATTATGTGAATCCCCCGTCGTGGTTAGTGCCAAAAAACACATCCACCTGCTTATTGAATATAAGGCCCAACATCCAGACAAATTGGGTAATTTGATCTCAATTATATCTATGGACCCCTTAAATTTACAAAGTAACGCTGCCGATCAGACTTTAGTCAATTTAGCCAGAAAATATAATATCACCTTATTCGATATTAATCAAGTGATTAACGTCGGGAGAATGTTCCCCACCTTGGAATTACCTCCTAACCCAGATACTATCTTCACCATTAGTTTCACCTCCGGTACCAGTGGTAGTAGATCCAAAGGGGTTGTGTTATCGCAAAGAAAGGTGGCTTGTGGAATTCTTTTCTTATTCTCTCATGTTCCCCATAGAAGTGGTAATAGGGCGTTCTCCTTCCTACCCTTTGCCCATATTTTCGAACGTGAATCGGTGGCGTTTTCCTTATGTTTTGGGGCTCAAGTTGGCTTCCCCCAATTTAATGGGTCTCCACTAACATTGGTCGATGATTTGAAACGGTATAAGCCTAATCATGTCGCACTCGTTCCTAGAATCATCACCAAGTTTGAAAGTGTTCTTAAATCAGCTACCATTGAATCAGAATCGGCCGCCAAGAGGAAAATCTTCAATTACGTATTTGATACCAAAATGGCCGCTCAGTCTCAACATGATGGGGCTAAAGGGTCCCACCCCGTTTACGATGCGCTTTTCATCTCAAAGCTTCGTAAAGCCTTGGGGTTCGATAATATGGAATACGTGGTGTGTGGATCTGCCCCCATCTCTCCTTCCACCATCAAATTTATTAAATCAGCCTTAAACATCGGTTTATTACAAGGTTATGGGATGACCGAGTCATTTGCCGGATTCTCCGTCAGTGTCCCCTATGAACAAGTACCCGGTTCTTGTGGCCCTACCAGTTTCTGTGTTGAAATGAGACTCAAAGAACTTCCTGAAATGGGGTACCGTATCAACGATCCCGATGGACCAAGAGGTGAACTCTTATTAAGAGGACCCCAGATCTTTGACGGTTACTTCAAAAACGAACAAGAAACCGCCGAGGTACTTGATTCCGAAGGTTGGTACCATACCGGAGACGTGGCTCGTATCTCTAAGGATAAAGGTAGATTATATATCATTGATCGTGTCAAGAGTTTTTTCAAATTGTCTCAAGGTGAATACATTGCTCCTGAAAAAGTCGAAAATCAATACTTATCAAATAATCCAATCTTAACTCAATGCTATGTCCATGGTAATTCACTTCATCACTTTTTAGTCGGTGTCATTGGTGTTGAACCAGAAGCTACTAAACAATTCTTGGTGGAACACGCCGGTTTCAGTAGAAATACAGTCGCTCTGTTATCAGGTGAACAAATTTTGAAACATATCAATGAAAAAGAAGTCCGTATCCAATTATTATCTTATCTTAGTAAGAATGTGAGCCAATTGCATGGATTTGAAAAAATGCACAACGTCTATATCGAATTTGAACCATTGACGGCAGATCGTAATCTTTTAACTCCTACCGTCAAGATAAAAAGACCTTTCTGCCAAAAATTCTTCAAAGATCAAATCGAGCATATGTATGAGGAAGGACCCTTGCTTAGAAATAACAAAATTTAGTTCCTTTCAAACCCCCCTTATATATTTTTGTTACTATCGTTTCTTTGTTTAATAGTTTCTTTTATAATAATCATTATATTGAATATGAACCCGTACACCCATAGAAGGCAACCAACCTGTACTGCACATAAAACCACACTGCTAGCATCCCACTAAGCAGATTTCTTCGCTGCTTTTTTTTTCTTTCTCATTTTTTTTTTTTTCAGTTGAAGTAAAGACGTGAAATGGATTATTGCATCTGAACAACAACTTCACCTTATACAAAACCCTATACCAAAACCCATATACACAATGGTATGTTAGATCGTTTCAGTAAGAATGCATTGGTGTCCCATGTTGGTGTGATTGATCGCCCAGAGATGAACTTCTGTCTCTTACGTTCCCTTTTTGTGTTTATATACTAACCTATAATGATATAGTCAACATCAAATGCAATTTCGACAAACGTTCAAAGTAAGGACTTGAATGGGTTGTCCTTGATTGCAGCCCATTCCCACATATCTGGTCTTGGCTTGGATGAAAACTTAAAACCAAAGGAATCAGCTCAAGGTATGGTTGGTCAATTAAAGGCTAGAAAAGCCGCTGGGGTGATCTTGAAATTAATCGAAGCAGGTAAAATCGCTGGTCGTGCCGTGTTAATGGCTGGTCCTCCATCCACCGGTAAAACCGCTATTGCTATGGGTTTATCTCAAAATTTGGGTAGTGAGGTTCCTTTCACCGCCATTGCTGGGTCCGAAGTGTTTTCATTAGATTTATCTAAAACTGAATCGTTAACTCAAGCTTTCCGTAAATCAATTGGGATCAGAATAAAAGAAGAAACAGAAATCATTGAAGGTGAAGTTGTGGAAATTCAAATAGATAGATCAATCACGGGAGGCCATAAACAAGGTAAACTTACCATTAAAACTACCGATATGGAAACCATTTATGAATTAGGTAATAAAATGATTGAAGGTTTAACCAAGGAAAAAGTGTTAGCTGGTGATATCATTTCTATTGATAAAGCATCTGGTAAAATCACCAAATTAGGGAAATCATTCACTCGTGCCAGAGATTACGATGCCATGGGTCCAGATACTAAATTTGTTCAATGTCCAGAAGGTGAATTACAAAAAAGAAAAGAAGTGGTACACACCGTCTCTTTACATGAAATTGATGTTATAAATTCCAGACAACAAGGATTTTTGGCATTATTTTCTGGTGATACTGGTGAAATTAGATCTGAAGTTCGTGATCAAATAAATACTAAAGTTGCCGAATGGAAAGAAGAAGGGAAAGCTGAAATTGTTCCCGGTGTTTTATTTATTGATGAAGTCCATATGTTAGACATTGAATGTTTCTCTTTCATAAATCGTGCTTTAGAAGATGATTTTGCCCCAATTGTCATAATGGCCACCAACAGAGGTATTTCTAAAACCAGAGGTACCAATTATAAATCTCCTCATGGATTACCTATGGATTTATTAGATAGATCGATTATCATTCACACTTCATCATATAATGCCGATGAAATAAGAACAATTTTGTCCATTAGAGCCACCGAAGAAGAAGTTGAATTAACCGGTGATGCTTTGGCATTATTAACCAAGATTGGTCAAGAAACCAGCTTAAGATACGCTTCTAACTTGATAGCAGTTTCCCAACAAATTGCATTGAAAAGAAGAGGTAACGTAGTGGACTTACCTGATATTAAGAGAGGGTACATGTTATTCTTAGACTCTGATAGATCAGTACAGTACGTCGAAGAATTTTCCAGTCAATTCATCGATGACAATGGTAATGTCACCTTAGGTGCCCCTGCTGGTGTCACTACCGACCCTAAGGGATCGGAGGCATCTGTTTCTACTAATGGAAATGTTAGTGCTCCTGCAGTTTCAGAAACTGCTCCAGTTACATCAGAAAGTGCTCCGGTCCCAGCTCCAACTGATGACAAAATGGAAACTGATTAATTAAAGCAGAAAAACAACGATGTAGTTTTTCTGTCATGTATTTTATCATCCTTATATTTTTCTTATTTGATTATCAAATTTGTCTAAACGATTATTTAGATTCTATGTGTATTAATTCAATCCAAAAGTTTTTCAGACTATTTACATTACATTTGTAGTTTACAGTTAAATTATTTTTGAATTTAAGTTGAAGGTGTGTGATAAAATAGATCTAAATTGAATCAAGTAAAAGCTTCCACACACATATATACATATATATGCGTATATAAAGAGGGAAAGAAGAAGTAAAATATTGTGATAACTTTCGTTTTCAATGATATTCTTTACACCGAGCTAAGCCCTAACGGACAGATCGAGAGTCAAGGATGAACCCAGGTTCCAGATTACCGAGGGTTGAATTAACCACTACCCTTGGTGTTTAAGATTAATGCAATAATCATACCATATAATCCCAAAACTTCGGCGAAAATTAAAATCAAGACGATACCCACGAATAATCTGGGTTGATGCATGAATTGTCTGACCCCTTCATCACCAACAATACCAATTGAATAACCGGAAGCCAAACAAGCGAACCCGACTGCCAAACCACAGGCCAAATGCATAAATCCATTAAAAAGAGAATAATTTTCATTTGGAGCCAAATCACCGGCAATTAAAACGGACACAACCAAACCGTAAACGGACAAGATACCAGACATGACCACAGGGATCAATGATTTCATGATTAATTCTGGCTTAAAAGTACCAATACCCGAAATACCAATACCTGACTTGGCAGTACCTATGGCAGCACCAGCACAGGATAAGATCATGGCAGCTGCACAACCAGCGAAGCCAAAGAAGGGAGCAAAAGCGGGAGTGTATTCGTCTCCTAGAACCTCACTCATGGTTGTAGTTTAATTGTTTATATGCTGGAAGAATGAGAATGATTGATACAGACTTGATAAATTCACAAAAGTTTCAATATCAATTTTTATCATCTATATTTTTTTTGTCCTTACGCTCCTTTATTGTAAATCTCGTTCAAGACCGACGAGCGACAATGTCGCGAGTAAAATGTCGCACAAGAAACACCCAGACACCAAACGGGCCTTTTTTTTATTTTTGAAGACAAACACAAAAAAATATAAACAAAGGATAGACACTTGATGAGGATATAAGTTTGCATCATAAAGTCAAGAGGCCAAAGAGATACTCAGGAATAACGAATAGAAGAGTCCCACCATGAGTGCCAACCAGAATTATGAGAAACTACAGCTTTCCAAGCAAGATCTACGCTTTTTGTTCAATCAGATGAGACGAGATGTTACCACCAAACTCGATTATCACGTTCCTGGTTCTGGTCCCCATGATCCTTTGAAGATGGAGGTTGAGAGTCAGCTCAATGGGTTTCTTCTCGATACTTTTGAGATGGCGAAACACGCGATGGTTATTGACGGGCACGATTTACAGGATGGAGAAGTACAAATCAAAGAATTATTATCCCTTGAAAACATGGAAGAAGTTGCACCCTTTGATATGGAATTGAACAATAGTTTACGTGAAATAATAGGAGAGGTGGAACGAGAAACGACGGCCATGACACGGCTCCGTCGTGAATTACCTCAGCGTGCCCGTAACTCTTACCATAAATTGATCAGTAATACCGATATGGATGTTACCACGGCATTAGCTAATCTAGAGACAGAAAGTCAATCAGTAATACAAGAACAAAATGAGGAAGACGCAGATGATAAAATACAGAACCTCAAAGAAGTGATACCGAGAATCGATCAAATAATCGAGGACTATCAACAAAGTTTACTACTGCTCAATGAGTCGAAGAAAAGTATACCTGAGCGCAGGGCCGAATTGGCGTCTCTTGATGAAACCATCAAGTTCCTCGAGGCCAGTTACTTGGCTCAGCAAGATGAGCTTGAAACCAGTGGGCTGGCTGACCCAACCTCGTCAAACTAGCCCGTCAGAGTGAAACATAAGCAAACAAACAATACTGGGAACAACGAATCCACCACACTAAAAATAGGTGTATGAAGATTACGAACAATACTAGTTTCTGACGGTCTGGAGACTGTAACCCAGATGTATATAATTTTTAACCATCTTCGTATTTTATTAATGAATTTTAATGACCTTATTTTACGCAGCGGCTTTGAATCTCGAGAAATCTGTAAGTAAATGATATTTTCGGCTAGCGCAACCTAAACATATGTCGAGGAAGGAAATCCTCCAATCTAGCATAATGGACCACCGAGTAAGGGGGAACAAGAGAAGACCTAAGGGATAGAAGTACCTTCTTTATTAGTTCAAACCCTCATTCCTTCCCTAAACCCATGCATTATAGCTAATCACCCATTACTATAACGCGCAGCCAAATCTTGATCCTATGGCTCTGCAACTTCAGTCTTGTACCACTTATGCTAACTACTAACACCCAATGCCTGCTCGTCTTTTCACCATCTAGCAGTCCCTGACGCTTAGAACACTTCCTCGAGGCTCTTTTTGGTCAAAGCCAAATAAAAAAAAAAAAAAATAGAGACAGAGAGAAAATGTACTGCGCATTATTTTGATTAGAACTTAATTAGGAAAGATAAACAAAGATTATAAAACAAAAACAGAAAAATAAACAAACAAATAGAAAAAAAAAAAATAGAGAAAAGTATTACACACTAAAATCAATAAGTTTCGATTCATCTGATGTGGATAATATGAATTGGTGAGTAGACTCCTTTATATCGTTTCAAGGTCATTTCTGTGAGCGTCTAACATCTCCTACTTTGTCATTAGGTTTATCTACTCCTGAATTTGCTCCTTCTTTTTCTTCTTTTCATTTTTTTTTTATTAAACTATTCTTTTCCTAGTCGAAGTTATACCCATACTCTGTTGTTACACTGACAGTTAGTCACTCGTTCTTATTTTTATTTCCTTTCTTATTTCTTATTTTATTCGATAATTACTGCTTCATTCATTTGGTCATACGAATCTTGGTTGAGAGAAGCTTATAAAAGCATCAAGTCAAACAAACAAACAAATAAGGATAGCCGGTGAATTGATAAACGCATCATGGCCCAGCCAAATAGCCTTGTTTCCAAGTACTTGGACTCCATAGAGAATCCTGATGCCACTCCCATACTGCCTTTGAGACCATCCAATAAATTTAATGCATCACCTTTGAAATCGCCCACCAAACCAGGGGCGGTTAATCGAAGGAAAGTCAACGAAGATGAAGAGGATTTTGATAAGCTCGCCAAGCAATTGGATGGTAATCTGAACACTAGTCCTTCCAAAACTGACTTATTGAAAAAACGATTTGAGTCGGACTCGGCTACCGTCTCATTTTTCAGAGATCAAAGTAAAACCAACTCCAATAATAGTAGTAGGAATGGATCACCAGGTAAGAAGTTGACAACCACAATTGGTGGTGAGACTCACAACCATAGCAATAACGTCACAACCGTCTCTAACTCGTTAGAAGACGACGACTTGGATGACGACGAAACTCCTAGTTGGGCAAGGGGTAATTATCGTGATGTTCTTAGTAAGACTCCTAAGAGAACCAATGGTAAACCCACCTATAATAATGATGAGTTGAAAACTCCAGCCAATAAAGTCACTCGTCCTTTAGCATCTCCTGTTAAACAGAATACCCCCAATAGTAATACCTCCCCTCTCAAACAAACCACTCTTAAAACCCCTGCCAAATTAAATGGTAATGTCAACAAATTCGGTGGCTCGTTGACTAAATCTAATACCCCAAACACCGATTTAAGCTCCACCATCACTAAAAATACTCGTCTTGAACCAAGAACTCCCTCACCTCAAAAACAGAAAAATTCTTCTCCAAGATCTGTCTTATCATCTCCTAGTAATAGTACTTCTAAGGACTCACCCGGTTATGAATATTTATGTCGTATTCTCGCCGTTAAGAATTGGCTTGAACCCATAATTCAAGAAGAAATCTCTCAAGAACCCGTTGAATTGATCTCATATATCAGAAATGGGATCCACTTGGCAAAATTATCTAGGGCCATTCTCGGAGGCGGTAAGAAAATTTTCACCAACGATACCAGATTACAATTTCAACATACTGATAATATCAACCAATTTTTCTATCTTTTGAAAAGGAAAAATGTACCTGATTTATTCAGATTTGAATTGACCGATTTATACGATGCTAAAAATGTACCCAAAGTTTGGTTCTGTTTACACGCCTTAAGTTATATTCTAGCTAAGACGAACCCCGGCGTAGGTCATATTCAGGACCTTGTTGGTGAAGTTGATTTTTCAGAAGAAGATATCAGGACTGCTAATAGAGCCTTGATCGGTACTGGTTTACCCAATTTTACCAGTATGGATACTGGTGATACCTATGAGGAAGAAGAACCCTTTGTTCCTCAAAACTTCCAACAAAGTCCTCCGAAAACACCAGCTGCTCCAGCCCCTACTCCGATTCAAGAACATCGCAGTATACCTGGTAGAGATGTGGCAATTTCTAGACGCCCTTCTCCTGAACGTCCTAAACCCAAAATGGTTGATAGATGCGTGGAGACCGAAATGGAAAACCCCTTTTCATTAAGCAGATCAAATACCGTAGAAAAATCTACTGATACAAGCTTCATGGAACTGATGAGATCTTCCACTTCCAGAAGACTCGAAAAAGAAGTTCAAGTCCAAACTGTACCACCTCGTCCAAAATTACAAGATAGTTCTACAAGTCCTATAAGACACAACAGAACTGGGTCTAATATTGCCAACAGATATGAAAAATACATTCAAGAATCAGGCCAAGCTCTTGACGATGACCTCACTCCCAAAAGAAACTCGAGTCTTCTCGAAAGGTCCTCTTCTTCTAGAATTAAAAACTATCATCGCTCTATCTACTCATTGGATTACACCCAAAGTCCTTTCTATACCCCAGAGATTGATGATCACATCGAGAATATTGTCAAGATCCAAGCCTTAGCCAAAGGGGCTAGTTTCCGTTATAAAATGTTTATTGATCGTATTCTCTTAAAGTCATACGAAGAAGAATTTACTGCCCTATTTTCCAGAATTAGGGGAAATGTGTCTCGTAGAAGAACTATCGACTGCAAACGCGATGACTTGATCATATTCGAGGATGAAATTATCCGCTTGCAGGCTATTGCAAGAACAAGATTGCGTAAGGGTAAGTCCAAACTTGATTTCACTACATCTGAGAATCCTGTGATCTTATTACAAAGTATAATACGAGGTAAAGTTCAAAGAATTAGCTTCCGTGATAAGAAAGAAAAATTAGATTCATCTGAATCATCAGTAATTGAATTCCAAAATATTATTAGAAGAAACAAAATCTATTCCAAATCTTCAGTCGTTTTGAGCAACATAGATGACATTGAAGACACGATCTTAGCATTCCAATCAGTGTCTCGTCGCATCCTTTACCACAGATTGACCAACAACAGTATCATATCTGGTTTGGCAAACAGTGGAGGTATCATTCAGTTACAATCACTTATTCGTGCTAACATAGTCAAGAATGAATGCTTCAGAAAATTGAAAACGATGTTTAGATGTGGAAGACTGATTGCTGAACTTCAAAGTATTGCAAGAGGTGGTATAGCCAGAACCAAATTATGTAACAATGTCTTAATAACCTTAATGGGTGAAGACGATAATATGAACGAGCTTTTTGCCAAGGTCAGAGGTAACTCTGTCAGAAGAGAAGTGGAGTGGAAAAAACAAGTCTTATATTTCTACGAAGAAGAACAAATCCTTCCTATTCAATCAAAATTCAGAGGTATCTTAAGTAGATTCAATAGAGAAATTGTCCTCGATGATATTTATAATGAAATTGGCTCTGTAATTGAATTGCAGAGCCGTATAAGAGGATTCAGAGCTCGTCGTGATGTGGTCTCCATGTTTAATTATTACATCGCTAATATTGATAAAGTGGTTCGTGCTCAAGCAATGATCAGAAGTAAATTCACCCAAAGAGCTTACAAATCTTTGCTTAATATGAAGAACCCACCATTACCAGTTATTAAGAGATTCGCATCATTATTAACTGATAATGATATTGATTACCAAGAAGAAATGGAATTGTCTAACTTAAAGGACCAAATCATTGAAAAGTCAAAGTCTAATGAAGATTTGGAATCTCAAATTGAAAACTTGGATATCAAATTAAGTTTATTAGATAAAAACAAGATCACCGTTGAAGATTTCATCAAGCACAAGAATAAGTACAAGGTCTACAAGCCCGCTGGAAACAATGCTGGTAACGTAAAGAACTTGGAGAAGTTGAACAAATCGTCAAGAGAAAGAATTGAACTTTACCAATCCATGTTTTACTTCTTACAGACAAAACCATCGTATTTTGTCAGATTGTACAACACTTTGAGTATTGCATCCAAGGAGTCTAACTTCTGTAAAGAATTGCAAAACTTCGTTATTTCAGTCTTCCCCATCAAAAATTCATCCATTGATCATCACTCTAGAGAAGAATTCTTTTATGTGAAGTTCATCTTTGCAATGATGAGAAATGATATCACTAACAATGCAAAGAATATTAGTGATTTGACGAAATCCCAATCCTCTTTCTGGGTTGAATTTTTCTTGCAATTTAACAACCATACTTATCAAAGACTTCACCTCAAATCTTTTATGGGTAAAATTGTAACCCTCTTGATAGAGACTGATGAAGTCTCATTTGAATCAGACCCTTCTGTCATTAACGACTCACTCGTCGAAAAGGAGATCAAAGTCCACGGCTCATCTGATAGACCAAAGGGAATAACTCCTCAAACTGCTATCAAAGACCCAGAGGTTTCTGCTGCATTTGTTGAAAATTTGTTGAGCTTGAGGGAATACGCGACTAGTGTCCTTGAAGTATTGCAGTCATCCCTCTCGAAAGTTCCGATCCACGTCAGATTGGTTGCCAGGGAAGCCTTCAGATTGTCTCAATTGCAATTCCCTGAAAAATCAGAACAGCAACATTTGGCAGTTGCTGGTGTCATATTCATTAAGCACTATATTGCATCTATTCTTCAATATCCTGAAAATTTTGGATATTTATCGAAGGACCCATTTAACCCGGAATTGTTCAATGTCAGAGCTAAGGCTAACTTGAAGCACTTGAGCAGAGTTCTTCTCCAAGTATTTTCAATGAAACCATTCAGCGATAATTTCCTAAAACCATTGAATGACTATATCTCTTCATCCGTTGAAATCACCAAGAATTTCATCAACCAATTGATTGATGTAAAAGACATTGAATACGAATATGAATTGAATGACTACGATGATATAATCACTCATGAAAGACCCAAGTTATTGATGAAGGTGAGTGATATGATCCTGATTGAAAAAATTGTGAGTAGAAATATCGACATTATGGCTCCTAGTCCTGATGATCAGTTATTCACTGTCTGCTCTAAACTCGATGAACTCGTTAACTCTGCTGATGACTTGGTTTCGCTCTCAGAATTAGGTGCAGTCACGCTTAATCTTAATCCAACCACCAAGGAAGATTCATTAGCTGACTCAAAGGCCAAATCGCTCTTTACTCAAGCAAAAAGATGTATCTTGTATATCATCAGAATTCAAGATGGGGATGGCTTACTAGAATTATTGATCTCTCGTATCAAGGATACCCATGAGGAGAGATTTAAACACATTGTTGCAATTGAAAGAAAGGAAGTCGAAGCCTCAAGAAGCAATGAAAAAAGACGTCCATACTATAGAACTTCATTGGGTGACTTATCCACTTTGACATATCGTGAATTGAAGAAAATGGCTCTAGAGATTGTCTTGCAATTGGAAAGCATGGGTCAATTGACACGTGAGAACTCCTTCCAAGAAATTTTAAACCAAATTGCTGTTGATATCAAGACTAAAGACGCTCAAAGAGTAACTCGTAAGTCTCAATTGGATATTGCAACTAAGACTATAAACAAATTGCTCGAAAAAGAAAAATTCTTAACCAGACAATTGACAGATTACAATAAACACATCGAAAGTATATTGGCTCAATTGCAACTGAAACCAAAGGATAGGAAGATATTTAATATAATTCCAGTCTTTAGCAAGCAATATTTCTATCACCGTGAACTTAAGAAGAATAACAGGCTTCCTAAATTTGGTTCTTATATCTACACAGCCAAGAAGTTATTGGAACAGAAAATAGTGTTGGATTTCGGTGGCCTAGTAGGTCAGAAATTCTCGTCATCTTCTAAGTTAGATTTTATGTTTAGTTGCCACGAAGTTGGGAAGTTTGTTATTGAAGCTGCTAGTGGATCCGTGAATGTTCCTGGAGCGTATAACACTATTTCATTGGATCAATTGTTAAATTACCAATACGAAAATAAAGTCAAATTAGAACTATTCTCAGGTATGGTTACCTTTGATGCTCAAAATTTGACCTCCTTCATTTTTAAGAGATTTTATGATCTCAAAAAAGATTGATTTATATCATCAAAAGTTTATATAACCCCCCTTTAGTTAAATACAACTAAAACTTAATGTAATCATTTTATTTAGACACTAATAAATTTATTTTATCATTACTATATTTATTCTATTTTAAAAGTTTTGTAGTTGCAAAAGTCTCATGAAATGTCATCATAAGCACATTTGAAAGTTTTTGATTTTCTTCATCTTCGCTTTAATTTATATAATTGAATTAGTTCTTTTAGTTTCATTTCTTCAACAATTCTTCAATCTTAGACTCTAACGCAGTCAATCTTTCATCTTTTTCCAAGCCAGCTTCCGTCAACTTACTAACTTGGGTCTCTAATTGAATGACAAGACCAGCAAGTTTTTCAACAGTTGCTTTCAAAGTTGGGGCACCAGCAGCACCTTTGCTAGTAGCTGAAGAAGTAGATGCAGCGGGCGAGGCTTCTTTATCTTTAGAAGAATCAACACTTAATTCCGGTTTGGGCTCTTCCTTCTTAGGTTCCTCTTTCTTAGGCTCTTCTTTCTTAGGTTCTTCTTTCTTAGTTTCTTCTTTCTTAGTTTCTTCTTTCTTAGGTTCTACTTTCTTAGGTTCTTCTACTTTTGTTTCTGGAACTGTGGATTTTGTTTCAATTTTCTTTTCGGAGACAGAAGGTGAAAGTTGGGGTTTTTTGACTTCTTCCCAATCATCATCGCCTGCTGTTTGGTTTATTCTCTTCGAATCCTCATCATCAGATTCGTCAGTAACTTTAGTAAGCATGTTATCAACTTTGTTGGATGTTTTGAGTAAATCATCTACCGAAGTCTTTGGACCCTTTGAGTCAGAGTCATCTTGAGAATGATTGGCAGCAATAGCTTGTTCCTTCTCCTGGATTCTTTCCTTTTCTTTTTGCTTATCTTTTTGTTGCTCTCCTTTAGCTGCGGCTTCCTTTTCCTTGACCTCAGCAACAATAGTTGCAGGTTCAGATTCTCTAAGTGATGGTTCAGTGCCTTCATATATGGCTTCCATGCTCAACAACAATGGACCATTACAATTTTTACCGCTGATCCAGTCTCCTGCCGATAAGGCGGGTTCTGAAGAAGGAGCGTCTGGATAGATATCATCTTGGAATAGTTCCGATCTTCTAGGGACAATGAAGGAGACAGGTTCAATGGATTGGTCATTCACCGTCTTGAAAGATTTCAAGATTTCGTTTTCTTTGGTGTTGACGGTTGATTTAGGAGCAGCAGCAAAACCTCTTTGAGGATCAGTAGAGGCGTATTGGGATAATTCATACAAGATATCATTCTCATATTCGTAGTAACGGATGTTACCATCACCTTTACCAGCCAAATATAAAATGGAGTTAGATTCATCAAAGATTGGAATCAAAACACCAGAAGAAGCATCAATGACCAAGAAACCATCGATAGGACCCTTGTCAATATTGTTAACATCCCAAACACCAACTTGACGATCAGATAATTTGGAGAAACCTGTAGTCAAGATACGATCAGTATTACCTAACCATACAACTCTTGAAGGTTTGGCACCGGTGTGGCCAGCACCTTCAGATATCACCTTCTCAGCTCTAATATCCCAGATTCTTAATTTTTTATCTCTGGAAGTAGTAGCCAATAAGCTACCATTATAGTTAAAGGCAAATGAAGTCACCAAATCTTTGTGTTGTAAAGTAAATTCAGCTTTACCAGTTTCCAAATTCCAAATCTTGACAGAGTAATCCATCGAACAAGAGGCCAAAATGTTTTCAGCGCATGGATGGAAACCGACATGTCCAACTTTTCTAGTGTGACCAGAAAGTACTTTAGCAGGTTCGGTTATATCCTTAACTTGTTCATTTTCATCAAGATATTTGTGGAAGGAATAATCTTCTGGTATATCCCAAACAAGGATTTTACCATCGTCAGAACAACTGACCACTTGTTGAGGGTTGAATGGATTGAACGCGGTGTCCAAAACGGGGCCCTTGTGACCTCTAAATAAGGACACAGTATCGGGGGCTTTACCCACCTCATTGATGGGGATCACGGCAAATGCACCTCCACCGGAGGCATCCCAATTGACAGAAATGTACTTTCCATTAGTATTGATGATGTTAGAATCCCAAGCATTCTTGGTGATTTTCAAATTTTCGTAGCATAATTCTTTTTTGGCAGCTTGCCCAAAAACGTGACGATATTTGGAAGCTCTAACAAATCTCCCACTAAACAATTGAAGTTAGTACAAGGCTTAATGAGTCCACCGGATTAATAGGATATGGATTGCAAAAAAATAAAAAGAAAGCAAAAAATAAAGAAACAGAATAATGAATCAAACAATGAAAATAAAAATAATAAAGAAAAAAACAAGGCAGTATAAAAGTAATAGAGCCTATTACAAAATCAGTCAAGCACCTTGAAAGCTCAATTAGTTGAGATGTGTTAGCCAGCTGGAAACCTGGCTGTAGTAAGGCAATTATCATCCAATTAAATAATGAAACTGAAATTAACATACCTCATAATGAACTAATAAAGGAGGGGTAAGCGCGGATAACGAGGGACAACAAATTGCGACGTGAGTAATTAGCAAACTCTTGGAAGTGGCGGAAGGGATTACCTATATATTCTGAATCAAGAAAGAACCAACCTCCTGTTAAAGAATCAAATCGAATAGATGTAAGTAAAGAAGGAAAAGTCTTCCAATTTGAGTCTGGTTGTTTGGAAACGTAATCTCAGACGTAATGAAAAATGCAAAGTGCGCCAAAACGACGGAAACAAAAACAAACAAGACAATTATCCAGCAGTCTACATCCGTACACCTCAAAATACTCCAATTTGTTGATAAATGTGCCCTTATATCTCCTACATGTTTAGGAAGACCCCAGAACAATAGATAAACATATAATAAATAAATAAATAGCTATTTAGCAGACTAGAAAACAATTAAGTGGTGTATTTATATATACATAGAAGCAGACCTTTGTTGTGGTCAGCATATGGTAGACAAATTAGAACAAGAAATGAAAAATATGGGATGATTGGTTTAGGGATCACAAGGTAGAATTGCATGCTAAACAGTGCATTCCACGAGGAAGACGGCAAGAATTAAAACAAATTGAAAAAAGCAAAAAAAAGCAAAAAAAGAAAAAATAAAAAACAAAGCTAATCTATATATGAAAAGATTATATTTCGAGTCCTTCAACGATTTGGTGTAAGTCACTAACGTACCTGTCCTCAATAGTGTCACCTTGACCACCGGCAACTTTCAAGATCAACTCATTCAACTCAGATGAACCTAAGATGTCAACGTGTTCGGCGGTTTTGGCACCACCTCTAATATCAAATCTGTCTGGTTCATGCTTGATTTCAACAATGGTGACGTTGATATTGGCTGGGTTGAAACGAGAGTTTGGTTTCTGCCACTCATGAGACATGGCATGTGTTAATAAGGAAACAGTTCCGTCCCCATCACCCATGTAGATGGGGTTTTCACTTTCCAAGTCAATTGTCATTGGTAATTGTGATCCTTCATCAGCATCGGTATAAGTATAAGCACGTTCGGTGGGATTACCTACCCCGTAGAAGCAATAAATTTTCATGTCGGGAGCATGAGGTAAAGCGGCTTCCAAAGGATTTGACCATTTCAGGTGATCATGATTGTTTTTGGCCAATTCGCTGGCTGTATGAGCAACCCCATAAGAATATTGTTCTCTGACCCTGCTAGAAAACCATTCCGGGCTAGTATCAAGAACATATTCAATACTAGAGGCAATGGTATAATTACGGTTCTCATCGGTATTCTTCTTGGATGCAAATCTTATGAAATTACCCACGGATTCTTTTTTGGTACCCTCAATTTCAACGTCAGTGGCGTTGGTGATCAAAGTGTTGGAAGGATCATCAGGAGCATGAGTCAAATTACCCCAGATAATATCACCACCTTTAGGAAGCATACTAGGGACACCACCAAAACTTCTAACCATGTCAACTCTTTCCTTTCTACTGAAGAACTTTTCCAACCCGTAAATAGCCAATTGATTCATTTGTACGGTATCTTTCATTTCACCAGAAAGTAACACTGGGATGGCTTTAGGAGTACCCAAAACACTACCACTGATATCAATGATGGAAGCAAGATGTGTATTGCACCAATTAGAACCACCATTACCATAATATTCACCTTTAGCTTCGGCCCATTTTAAGAAGTAATAAATGACTTGAGAACCCATGGAATGACCAACGAGAATTGTCTTTTCACCAGAGAGTTTGGTATTCACTTCAATTTGAGCCTTTAATTTAGAAAAATACCCGTCTCTTTTTTCCAAGTCCAAATAAGCCAATCTCCAATCATAACTAGCACTCATCATATTGTTTGGTCCATATCCAATTACGGCCAAGTTTTGTAAAATTTTATTCCAAATCCAATAACCAGCTACAAAGAAATCGGATGATTCAAAACCTTGAGCTGCCCTTAACTTTATATTTGGAGGATCCAATCCAGTTTCAGGATCTAACATGATATGCTTCAACCAACAAGTCTTATCTAAGATCATGGTACGAAGCATGTAGAATGATCCCCATAATCTTTTACGGAAATGATGAATGGAAGGACAATCGCCATCTTCATGTAAGCCCCATGATTCAATACCAGTGGAAATCACCCCGGGGACCATTATGACATTATATTTGGCAGTAAGATTGAATTGAGTTTTCATTCTTCTCCCGGCTGAAAACGATTCTGCCGATCCGTGCAATTTTTCTGGATTTGCATCCTTATTATGAGTACTTTCATATTCATTAATGATTGAGGAGATACTGGAAGGTAACATTTCACGCCAATCTTCAAAAATATTGGTGGTAGAATCAAATTGAATCAATTTATCAAGTTCACGCATTAAGTTCTTATTAGAAAGAGCACCAAAAACGACGGTAAGTAGCAATCCTAGTAACGCCCCAAGAACGAAAACCACCCTTCTAGACTGATAAAGTCTCTTTCTCAATTCCTTCGAGTGCTGATGGTGATGGTGGTGATGGTGATGCTCTACACTCTTCTTATCAGATTCTGCGGCATTCCTTTCATCTCTAATGACATACTCGGTAACTCCATCACCTTCAGTTTCTTCCAATTCATCATCATCTTTCACGTCCTGTACCCCCAAGTACGGAGTGGAAACACCGGAAAGGTCTTCACCACCCTCATTGACGTTTATACCAGTTGTTTTCGCGATATGGTCAGTCATGGAATTCAAGATCGATTGATTGGTGGAACCGGTTCCAGTCTCATCATTATTATTGCTGGAGCTGGTCTTGCCACTCACCTCTTTCTTCTTAGAGGCACTCTTCCTCTTGGTGGGTTTAGGCATTATACTCCAAAATTTTCTCTTATAGTTGCTGATTAACAGGTGATGCCTTGAGAATTGGCTGTGAAATAGGAAATGAAGTATCAAAGCTATCGAAAGAGCAATCTGAAACAACAAAAATTTGAAAAAAAAAAAAATAAGGTAAGAAAAAACTAAAAACAAATCAAAACAATGGAATTGGAAGCGAGAAAAAAAATAAATAAAAAAAAGAAAAAAATAGAAAATAGAAAACGGTATGACAGAAAGGGTTTACCTCAATAAAGGTTTAGACTCACTTTGACTCCCTGCGTGCAGGGTCCTAAGTGCCTAAAACCAATACTATATGATTAAATGATAATACAAGCTGGGTTGGGAATAATACCACTAGGCTAGAATGAATTGTATATTGATAAATAATAGAAAAATTAGTGTAGTGAGATGGGAAATAAAAAAGAAAAGACGTATGGACCAGCAAACGACTCAAGACTATAACGCGTCCATTGTATAATCATACTCTATCCCCGGCGTAACACTGGCAATAAACTTGAGGAAGATAATAAGATATTGGTCGACTCTGATGCCTTCATCATCATCTGGGTCGTCCTCCTTTTGTTCCTTGTCATTTAATGACAAATCGCCAACATTGGGTAAACTGTCGGCTTTAGTGTGCTTGCGCTTTGCGTGTTTCATCAATACTTTCATCACTGACGAGTGCTTGCAAGGATGGATGGAGATGGAGGTGGTGTTGTAAGTTACCGGTAAGTTCTCAATGGTGGCGGTTTTGTCCTTATAATCATTACTGATATCATCAAACATTTGCTGGGGTAATAATGGGATCCCATTTGCATTGAATCCAACCAAATAAAGCTTGGGTACACGATAGGAAGTTGAATATGTGATATAAAGATCATATTTCCTTAATTGGTTATTACTGTTTGATTCAATTTCTTGAAAATCATCATTATCGCTCCCATTCTCATTATCAAGATCATCTTCTACTGTTTCGTCAATCAAATCATCAATATCTTGTTCTTGTTGTGATTCCGATTCCTCTTTCGAGCCGATTCCTTGCGTGTTATCACTTTGAAGTCGATCAACCTGCCCTCGGTTGCTAACAGAGCGTGATTTGACCCAGCCATCTTCATCAACTTCTTCCTCTTCATCATCATCTTTTCCATCAGCTCCAAGATAGGTGGCCACCCGTTGATAAGATGGGACGTGTTTGGTGATAAGAAACTGCTTATCAGGAGGCAAGAAGGATTTCTTTAACTTATCAGGACATGACCCCCACTTCCAGGTGGGAAATTTGTAAACTAGATAGTCACCTGCTTTAACAAACTCATCAGGAGAAATTTCCCCAGTTTTAGAGAAATTAGAGTCATTGTTAATAGGCGTAAGATACTCCCGCAACGAAGAGAGTTTTGATCTAATCAGCATAATGTCTTACTTAAACCAATAACCCAACAGACTAATACTATTATTCAAATCAATTTGAAGATATATAGCGACAATTAGCAATGGACTGGATAGGTTTATGAATATGAAGGTATGTGTTGATAAGTATTGATAAGCGCCCCTCCTTTTTACACTCTCATTTCACCTAACTTTTTATTTCCTGGAGGGTGTGTACGGGTGTGTTGAGAACTATCACGTGACGAGATAGTAGTGTGAGCAAAAATATTACGGTGATTTCGTTATTTGCAATCAATTAAGGTTTATCTAATTTAACCAATTTCAATATATCAATGCATTAACAGTTGAAGGAAAAGGGGAATGGTCTTCAAGCAACATATATGAGCTGATTTCTGGACCGATAGGAGCTAATTTGCTGGGTTTATTCCATTAACACATGATACGTTTAGGGACGAAAGAAGACCATCTAAACAGAGAGAGACGATGTAAACAGCCAACGAACGAAGTCTCTAACAGGCTTATAAGACGCTATCTGGTTCTAGGGAACTTCAAGTTTTTCCGTAAAACGCTTTCCGGAGAAATTAAATGCAAAGCATGCTGCATTTTGTTTTTTTTTTTCTTCCATATTTTCTTTTTTTGTTTGAGTGCTGATACATTGATGAGATTGACCACTCGGTGAAAATCACCAAGTTTATTTTTACGCATAGAGAATTCTTTCATAAGGTGATTTTCGAAATCGGTGCCATTACTAATATGTGCTATTCAAGCAGAGCAGTACTGATTCTGAAGTGATTTTTACCGAAAATTGTCGGGTGTATTATCTATTTCTTTTCTTTTGTTTCCTTTTCTTTTGTTTCAATTAGCTTATCCATCTTCATTTACATCATAATCATTGTTATTTCTACAATTTACTCCTCATTAACTCCTTGTTTTGTTTTGTTCCGCAATTTGGGGCAATGAGTGGAGCGACGAACTCAATGATATAATAGTAGAACAGCCTGTTTTTTATCAATGCTGACAATAGAGAAGTTTCAGCGTGCTCAAAATCAGAATAAATCTATTTTCTTGGATAAACTGACGTCGCTAACGTTAGGTACAACTCAATTTAATTGTTCTCCTAAATGTAAGCTTACATGTAAACTCAAAATCGTACCAAACTTGACGAACAGGGAGCTGTGAGCTAAGTAGACACACAAAGAAGAGAACAAGTAACAGTAACTATATAATCCAATAACCATCAGCTAAGATTCAAGTTGCCGTACAAGCTAGAATGAACTGACCTTGAATGTTGTTTTGAGGGTAAGCAAAAGGCAAATCCAAATAGGAACGAATAGAAACATTGGGAGCCCGTGCTTGACAAATAGTAGCTTAGACTTGAACTCTTTTCTTTTCTTTTCTACACCAAATAAAAGGAACGAATGGATAAATAACTTGGTGAAAACCTCCGGAAAAACCTATTTGACCCACAAAACTAAAGTACATGCATGTTGATTAAATACAAGAAAATTCACAACAATCAGACATGAACAGCTGGTCAAAAGACAAATAAACATTAGGCTGAAAGGGTAATTTTAGTAAGACAATAAACAAGCGTACTGGAAAATTCTCGGAATAACCTTGCTGTCACTCCTGATTACAGGCTGGGACTTGAGTATTGATTTGTAGCACAAACTCGACAATGTTCTCCTCACTTCCGAATTTATTGTGCGTTGTATTTGTACTATTTTCGTTTTGTCTGTTTGTATGCTTGTTTGTTGAGTTTTTCCTTCTTTGTCCTTGGAAATTGAGTCTGGGAAACGTCGGGGAACAGCAGTTGTCCCACACTGATTTGGAACACCTGGCTTGTTAAACACCCGCATGTTCAGAGGAGTAAAAAGAGGAGACACTCATCTGCTGTATAAGTCGCATTTATTGTTATTATCTTTCTACTAGTCTTTAAAATACTTTCTTTTCCTCTTTTTCCGTTCTCTTCTTTCTAAGCGTCATTCGGCAACTCCGCTTCCCTGTTCGGATAAATCCTGCAATAAGGAAAAACCTGACTAAAGAAGGGACCTTTGAAAAAGGTCATGAGGTAGTATCGTATCCCCACTGGAGAACTAAGAATCGTCGGTTGGTGTGTCCCATGGGACGAGCCGATGCATTACGAGATGATTTCAATAATAAAGTTTGCGATTGTGTCGTTCGGTATTGTGACTTCCAAATGGAATAAAATTTTTATCCCACAATAAGGTTTTTCATTGGGAAAGTGGGGAGTTAAAATGCCCAAAATTGGTTCGAAGAACTCACTGTGAGTGGCTTAATCCGACAGTCTATGATAAATCGATGATCTCATAGCAAGTTATATATAGGATCGCAAAAAAGTTTTTCCGGATTGAAGGGTGTCAATATGCACACCCTACTGTAGCCGGACCTAAATGCCATTTACTTGGTACCAGAACGACCTTGTTTGCTGCTTCTTCTCTCATAATTTCACGTTGCAAAAGTTTATTACTTCCAGTTAGTGGAGATTGGTCGTTTCTTTTTTTTGTTTTTGGTTTCGGGTTATGCTATTAGTTTGTCTCTCCATCACTCTGTCTCTGGCTTCCTCTCATTTCTTTTTTTTTCATCTCCTGTTGTCTGTTACTTTCGTTTCTTTTTTGTCATTTTGTTTATTTTTATTTTTTTTCTTTTTCTAATTTCTTTTCGAATAAATTATTAATGAAATTATAACCATCTAACAGGTGGTTCTTGTATACATTATTCATGTAACCCGCTTCCAGACACCTATGAAAAATTTTTTAATATGGAGTTTTGGGACTTTCTTTTTGTTTTCTTTTTATTTTTTTAGTAATGTTTGTTACTTTTCTAAATTTGATTCACAAGACGCAATCATGCTTGCTACCGTGCAGCATGATATAGTGTTTTCAGCCCAGTTCTTTTTTCTGTTGTATTGTTTATTCCAGTTTTCACCTTTGTATCTGGGCTTTAACTGTGTATATATATATATATATATATAAAGTATCTTAATTTTTTTTAATCTTTCAGAAAGATCTTTTCTCTTGTTTAAGGTTCTACTCATCATATACTAAATATCTTCATAATGGCTTTTGAAGAACAACAACATCATAATGCCAGTCCTGTTCCTGATCAAGGTTCTGGCTCTGGTAGTCAGACTGCTCAGGGTTCTTTACTAGAGAAAAATCCTGAAGACCATGAAGCTCCACAAAATCCTGACCAAATTCCTAGTAGTAAAGAGATTGAAGACCAATTACCTACCTTACCAGAAAAACAATTTAAAGATTATATCCTGATCTGTTTCTTCTGTATGTTAGTTGCCTTTGGTGGTTTCGTGTTCGGTTTCGATACCGGTACCATTTCTGGTTTTGTTAACATGTCTGATTATAAGAGAAGATTCGGTGAATATTCTAATGGTGAATATTCGATCTCAACTATCAGAACCGGTGTCATCGTTGCCATTTTCAACGTTGGGTGTGCTGTTGGTGGTATCATCTTATCCAAAGTTGGTGATATCTGGGGTCGTCGTGCTGGTCTTACTTTCTCAATGGTTATCTACGTCATTGGTATCATTATACAAATCTCATCCTCAACCAAGTGGTACCAAATTGTGGTTGGTCGTGCCATTTCTGGTCTTGCTGTTGGGTGTGTGTCCGTCTTATCTCCATTGTTCATTGGTGAATCAGCTCCCAAACAATTCAGAGGTACCATGGTTTGTTGTTTCCAATTATTTATTACCTTGGGTATCTTTTTAGGTTACTGTACTACTTACGGTACTAAAGTATACACCGACTCAAGACAATGGAGAATTCCATTGGGTTTATGTTTTGCCTGGGCTATTTTCTTAATTTCTGGTATGGCTGCCATGCCTGAATCTCCTCGTTATTTGATTGAAAAGCAAAAGATTGAACAGGCTAAAGTTTCTATTGCCAGATCCAACAAAGTTTCAGCTGAAGATCCAGCTGTTTACACTGAAGTTCAATTGATTCAAGCTGGTATTGACAGAGAAAAATTAGCTGGTTCAGCTTCGTGGTCTCAATTAATTACCGGTAGACCAAGAATTTTGAACAGAGTTGTTGTTGGTATGGTTTTACAATCTTTGCAACAATTAACTGGTGATAACTATTTCTTCTATTACGGTACTACTATCTTCCAGGCTATTGGCTTGAAAGATTCTTTCCAAACTTCAATTATCCTTGGTGTCGTGAACTTTGCCTCCACTTTTGTTGGTATCTGGACCATTGAAAGATTCGGAAGAAGATTAACTTTATTAGTTGGTTCTGCAGCTATGTCTATCACTTTCATTATTTACTCTGTTCTTGGGTCAGTTAACTTATACATTGGTGATTACGATGGTCCTACCAACAAACCAACTGGTGAAGCTATGATTTTCATTAGTTGTTTGTTCATTTTCTGTTTTGCTTCCACTTGGGCAGGTGGTGTTTACACTATTGTTTCTGAAATCTATCCATTAAGAATTAGATCTAAAGCCATCGCTGTGGGTTCTGCTTGTAACTGGATCTGGGGTTTCCTCATTTCTTTCTTTACGTATGTATCATCCTCATTTCACAACTAACATTCATTTACACAGGTACGGGGTATTGGACAATAAACTCTTCAATTGAAACAAATTAACTAAAGAGCCAACGGACCAAACAGCAATAAATAGTTCGTTTCACACGTTTCTTTTTTGCGCCGTTTTGTTTTGTTTCTTTTTTTTAGTTTCTTTTGTTTTTTATGTTTATTTTTCTTTTTTTCTCATGCCGCACTTTGGGGTTCACTGAGTTTTTCCGATTCGCACCCGTCCCTGCGTAAGCCACTTGCATTGCATTTCTTAAAATATTCATACTAACATTGATTCTTATAGTCCACTTATTACTGCTCAAATTCACTTCTACTATGGGTTTGTTTTCACTGGTTGTTTGATATTCTCCTTCTTCTTTGTCTTCTTCTTCGTCTACGAAACTAAAGGTTTGAGTTTAGAGGAAGTTGACGAGATGTATGCCGCAAGAATTCTCCCATGGAAATCGAATGGTTGGGTTCCACCATCCAAGGAAGCCATGGCAACCACTACTGGTTACGCATCTGAAAGTAAACCAGAAGAAGAACACGTTTGATTTATGCCTCCACTTTTATATCCGTCATGTTTTTTTTTCTTTTCTTCTCATTCTATGTATTCATTTCCCTATTTTTACAACGCAAAAATATAAAAATTTTACAGCTTTATCATGAATAGCTGATTCCATTCTAGTTTTACGAATATCTCACTATTAATACACAAGGTTTCTTTAAATTGATTCATATTTTATGTAGTGTGCGGGTTTTTCTTATGAGCTGTATCGTTTAAAATCGTTATCAGGAACAACTTCAGTGACTTCCTCGATTACACTGATAGCCTTACTGTCCTGAGGTGAGTCTTGGGATGAATCTTGAGGTGACTCTAGTAACTGTTTCCTGTTTACTTCCTCTGGTATAGTACCGGTCTTGCTATTGTATAAGTAGATGCCATTATTCAAAGCATTTCGTCTTTCATCTCGTCTGTAGAAGAAATAAGCTACAACCAACAAAAGATCGAAACCAATACTGAAACCCGCACACGAAGAAAACCCTTTTGGATACCTTGGCTCTTCAACAGTGGGAAATGTCAATCTACTAATCCAAGCCGACGATTGAAGACCCAATATGTATATAATCATCCATTCGATCGACCTTTGGTTTTGATCGAATCTTAGTATATCACTTATCAAGGGATTAAACACAGAGCTCTGAGACCACGAAAAATACGCCATTAAGAATCCGGCCCATTTTGTTGTCTCTGGTACATCCCAGATGGCAAGAATGAGATTGGAAATGAAGTTCATCACCATTGAGAAAAATATAAACCCAAATCTTTTTCTGGTAAAGTCGGCTCCAAAACATACTATAAACACCCAGAGAATTCCTAATGCAGGTGGAACAGCCGTAAGTTGGTTGACTTTAGGGGTTGAAAATTTATTTAAGGATTTGAGCCATAAACCAAAGGACCCTGAAGATGCACTATTGGTATTGAACCCCGCCATTTGCATAATACTTAAAATGTAGAAATGCCAGGAAGTTAGGATTTTCTTCCAAGTATCCTTATCGAAGAAGGATTTGACGTGATGACTAACATCAGTCTTGTCGGCCTTGATTCTTTTTCTTGCCAAACGAATTTCATCATCAGTCAACCAAATTGAGTAGCATCTTTGCGGAGTACCAGGATGACAAAAAAGACCAATCAATGCACATCCGACGGAAACGGCCCCATCGATTATAAAGAGAAATCTCCAACCGGCAATGTTGTCTGGTGATTTTTCAACTGCTCCGGCTGCAATCAAGCCACTAACTAAGACTCCGAGAAATTGTCCCATATACATAAAACCCAATCTTCTACCAATTTCATCAGATTTATACCACAAAGGTTGACAAAAATGGGCCGCGGGGAAGAAGATAGCTTCTGAGGCCCCAATTAAAAAACGAAATGCTTTAAGGCTGGTTGCAGTACCACCTGCTGAGGCAAATGTAAACACACCCCAAAGGAGTTCGAAAACAAACAAATAATAGGTGATGGGAACACGGGGAAGGAGAAATATCCAGGGTAATTCAAATATAATGTTACCAACAAGAAAAATAACCTGAGTATCAATTAACCAATTCCCTTGCAAATTTAAATCTTCTCGCATGCCACTAATAAAAGCCGAGTTCAAATTTGCACTATCCAAATACTTCACAAAATACGAGATAAAGGTAATTAGGGCAAGAGTCAAGTCTAGCTTGATCAAAAGTTTTTTCTCCTCTTTCAGGGTCCCATCGGGGAACCATCGCCAAAGCTTAAATTTAGAAGATTCTTCAGTGGTTTCACGGTATTCATATTCGTCAAAAAATTTATACCAAGGACGATCGGCTTCATCACGGTACTCCTTGACTTTGATCTCGCATTGCAGCTTGGTGGAATTTTCAGAAGTGACAGACGCCGTGGAAAGAAAAGCAATTTCTTCATCAGGATAGTCTTCGACATGTCTCAATTGGGGGATGAACCAGGGGAGTTTCATGCTTGCTTGTGGGAAATTGGGGCATGGCCTTACTGATCACCAGGGATGATCCACAGGTTATATATGTGGAATGATCTTTTTATTAAGTAATTCCTTTTTTTCTTTGTCACAAATTGATATAAATTAATGCTGATGAGGGATCCACACTAATAGCTGCAAACGGTTATCGTTTGTTTGCGAATATACGCCACACTTTTCTCATACGGTACAACAACCGTACCCGCATAGACCTTTCTATTAATATACTAATATAAACCACAAATTCACGTCTTTGTAATTAATTGAAGGTGGTTATCTATTGAGAGAATTACTCATATAATGTCATTAGAAGAACTTCATAAGAAATACGATGTTAGGCCATTCGTTGACCCAGAGCCAACGAAGGAAAATTTGAATCCGCTTAAATTGGATGCAATTGATCTTTCATTATTTAAAGAGGGTGACGAATATTTACCTCAACGAAAGCACTTGGCACAAACGTTGAAGAAATCAATCACCACGTACGGATTTTTCAATTTAATCAATTTTGGGGTGCCAAGAGACCAAATTGAGCATTTACGGTCCATATCGCTATCAGTATTGACGTTACCTTATTCGATCCAAGAGCAGTACTTAGCCGGAGCTGCCACTAAAGAGGCTGAGAAAGAAGGTAGTATTGGTGGAGAGCGAGGTCAGGGTTTCAAGCCCAAAGGATATTGGGCAATACAGAATGGAGTGAGAGATTCAATCCATCATTACAATTTCCGAGACAGCTGCCACGACCGTTTTGTTGAGCAGAAGGACAAACATCCCGAGCTCTTGAGAGCCCATTTACACGAAGTAGCAGAATATTATAACGCGTTGCATCGGGATATTTTACCCAAATTATTACGACTCTGTGATTTAATTTTGGACGTTCCGGAAGGAACCATTGCCAGGAATTATTTCCAAAACTCGGGTACCAATCTCGATGATTCTGAAAGCCACGGTAGACTCATGATGTATGAGCCATATGAGGATAACACGCATTCGGAGAAAACTGGTGGCACTTTTTTAAGAGGACATTCTGATATTAGTGCCTTCACCTTTATTACGTCACAACCCATCTTAGCCCTTCAGATTAAGGATGTGTATAGTGGTGAATGGAGATACGTGGATCACCGAGAAGACTCTTTAATTGTTAACATTGGTGACCTGATGGAGTTTATAAGTGGAGGATATTTTCGAGCCTGCTTACATCGAGTGGTGGAACCACCGTTGGATCAACGATCATTCAACCGTTTGGTGATTATCTATTTCTGCAACCCCAATTCTAAAGCCGAATTGGACCCTGAGTTGATCAACTCGCCCATATTGAAAGAACTCGGTTACGATAAGCGAGATAAGTTAAAAGAATGGGAAAAAATCGTGTTCCAGGATTGGAATCTGGCCAAGGGTAAAACCTTGGGAAGAACCGAAGCCACAGACAGAAACTTGATAAAAATATACGGCCGTTCTATGGAAAGATGGCATCATTTTGTTAGACTGTGATAACCAATACTTCTAACCAGTTAATATTAAATATATGGATTGTTCACTAGTGCACCGTAGCTCCTGGGATAAAACAGCTGCAACAACCCTACTATGCATAAGCACCCTTACTAAGTATAAGCACCCTTACTAAGTATAAGCACCCTTACTAAGTATAAGCACCCTTGCCAGTTATAATTGGGCACCGCGGTACAGCTGCAAATTACTACAACAACCCCTTTCTTCCTATCAGTCTTGTCAATGTAAAGTCAATAAATGAATTAACGATTCGCTGCATAATTTTCTCTTATCGGGCAGGTTATCGTATTTCCCAGTGATGCATATAACCTTTGCTCTATTTTTTCGGCGGTTTGAGTCGGTTTTGTTTTTCTCTTTTGGTATTCACTTTTGTTTTTTTTCTTAGCATATTTTAAATGCCGTTTATTTTCTTGGTTGACAGATCTGTCATCCTCTCAAGAGCTTGGAAGTATAAGGTATTGGATATACACTGGTGATAAACTAATACTTCAACACCAGTTAGTGGCAGCCGCTTAGGGTAATATTGAACGGAAATCGCCTTGGTTCAATTAGGCAAATGCTCACAGAAATTAAATCAAATTGAATGACAAAAAAAGAAGAGAAATAGAAAAGAGCACTTAGATAAGCTCTTCGAGACAAAACTAACAAAAAAAAAAAAGAAAAGAAATTTGCAGTGCAAAAAGAAAAATAAAAAATAGCACTTGGTGGTACGGCTCATTCTTCCCGCTTTTAGACAAGCCCATCTCTCACCGGACAAGGTTAATTTGATCTGGTTGAAGGAGATATAGGCTTATTATGAAAAGTTCATTGATAATGGGAGGGGGTCGTATTTGAGAGCCGATTCTTTGCATCTCATTCTTGGGTAATTATATCGGGAAGACCGCTTATCGATTTCCAAGCAGTGCTTCGTATCTGGAATCAATTTCTATTTTTTTTCTTTTTTTTTTTTTATAAATCGCCTTACAGTACTCTATTTTTCACCTGATGGTGCCTGGGGAAATCGTACTTTTTATTTAGAGCTTATCTTCCTCTTTTTCTTATTCCTCTTCTTCTTTACACCTTGTGAATAAGTATTCCATATTTCCACTATACATTATGGCTGCTCAGATGGAAGACGAAGAAAAACAGGCTGGATTCGAAAGAGTCTACGAAGAATCATCCATCCTGGATCAGTTCAAAGAAGCGGAACCAGTCAAGGCCACCAACATCATCGATAAGATTGGACTTAGATTCAATGCTGAAATCAGAGGGGTCCAACGTGTTACCGATGAGCAGAAGACTGACACCTTTTATTGGAATGCATTAACCATGTTTCTTTCTCCAAATTTGGCCATTTCAGCCTTGAGTAGTGGTGCCTTGGGACCATTAGCGTTTGGATTGGATTTTTGGACCTGTGTTATTTGTATTGTTATTTGGTCCTTCATTGGTGCTCTACCAGTTGGTTTCTACTCCGTATTTGGTCAAAAATTCGGACTTCGTCAACAAATTTGTTCTCGATACTTTACCGGGAATATCATGGGTCGAGTATTTGCTCTTTTCAATGTGATTTCTTGTATTGGTTGGAATGCAGTTAATATCATCCCATCAGTGCAACTCTTGGCTTCCTTAGGTCCCTTACCCCCATGGGCCGGGTGTTTGATCTTGGTTATAATCACCTGTGTTTTGGCTTTATTCGGTTACAAGATCATCCATTACTATGAACGTGTCTCGTGGATTCCTAACTTTATCATTTATCTTATCATTATTGCTCGTTTGGCTAAAGCCAAAACTTTTACTTTTGGTGAAATGAAAACGGGTACCGCAGAGGCCGGTAACGTTCTTTCATTTATTTCGATCATTTTCGGTTTCACCAGTGGTTGGGCTCCTTCCGCTGCTGATTACTTTGTTTATATGGATACTAGAGTGGCATCTTGGAAAATTTTTGTTTGTATGGTGGTTGGTCTTAGTCTTCCTTGTATATTTGCCTTTATCTTAGGGGCTGCTTGTGCCATGGGTACATACACTGATCAAGCTTGGGCTGCCGCTTATAATAATAACTCGGTCGGGGGGTTGGTTTATCAAATTTTGGTGGTGGATAGTTTACATGGATTTGGGAAATTTTGTTCCGTTATTCTTGCATTATCAGCCATCGCCAATAATTTACCCGGTTCTTATTCATTATCATTAGCTATTCAAGCAGTTTGGAGTCCACTTGCCAAGTTCCCAAGATTGGGTTGGTGTCTTATTGGTAACTTTGTTTCCTTAGGTTTATCTATTCCAGCATACTACGTTTTCGCTGCCACCATGTCCAATTTCTTGAGTATCATTAGTTATAACGTGTCTATTTATTTGGGAATCTCTTTGACCGAACATTTCATTTATAGAAAAGGTTTCAAAGGCTACGATGTGTCTAATTTTGATGATCGCAAAACTTTACCCATCGGTATTGCTGGGGTGATTGGATTCTTGTTTGGAGTTGCATCCACCGTCTTATCAATGAATCAAACTTGGTATGCAGGAGTCATTGCTACTAAATTTGGCCCTGAAGGTGGGGATATTTCATTCGAACTCAATATATTATTTGCATTCGTGGGATACAACTTGGTTCGTCCATTCGAATTGAAATATTTTGGTCGTTAAACCAAATATACATTAAAAAGAAACATAAAAATAATAATAAAAAATAGTCATAGCGTTGTCAATACCTTTATTTATAATATTTAATACACATAATTACATATTTATTCATCTACAATAAAAAAGTACGCCAAAAGGTCATTAATTAAATAGCTAATATACATATGGGAAATCTATCATCATATGAAGCAGAAGAAGTCTATAAAGTCATTAAAATGGGAATAAGGATAAGAATAAAAAGTACCTTGAATGCAAAATTTAAGAAAAATAAAAAAAGAACAGTAGAAAATCGGGAGAAGAGGGCGAAAACCATATCGTAACTCGTAATCAAAAACGTAATTAAAATAAGAAATAGTAAACTCTGATGTACCAAGGTCTTTGTCTTAAAGCTTCTTTTTCTTCATATAATTCTTGTTGTAATTTATCTGAATCGGTTTCTGAGCGGCCAGTATCCAAATCCATATCTTCGAGAGGAACAACGAAGGCTAATTTTCTGGAGTAAATTTTATGACCAAAGTAGAAAGCTAACCAAATGACGGCCCCCAAATAATTTTCAAAAAAAACTTTAGCATTTGGAGGTTGGCCCAATGGGAATAATGAGGTCCAGAATTGTAAACCCAACACGGCCACAAGACAAATGGTGGCATAATAAGAGCCATAAATACCAGTTTTGGAGATGTAAGGAACCTCATTTAATGATCTATTTTGTTTGGACATGGCATGTCTGAATCTAGCATGAGCAATAGTACAAGCGGCCCAGGTGAATAATGTCGACAAAGCAGAAAGAGCCACCAACCATGCAAACACTTCACCTTGTTTAGAGGAAGCAGACACGAAAGCAAGCAAACCAAAAACGGCTGAAAGGGCAATCCCGACTAAAGGTCTACCGGTACGATCCACGTATTCAAAAATACTGGGAGCTAAACCTTGTTCAGCCAATGCTAAGATGGTTCTGGAAAACCCATAAACGGATGAGTTACCGATAGATAATAAGGAGATTAACACCACCACGTTGAAAATAGAAGGTAAAACTTTAATACCTCCGTTTTTAATGGCAATGACGAAAGGAGAAGTGGAAGCATCGGAGGAAGCACCAATTAATTGATTATTATTGTAAGGCACCAAGAAACCAATCAATGTTAATGTAAGCATGTAGAAAATCAAGATTCTGTAAAAGACTTGTTTGATAGCTCTTGGTAATGCAATTCTGGGGTTATTGGCGGATTCACACACGGTAAGACCCACTAATTCCGTTCCGGCCAAAGAGTAAGTGGCTGAAATCAAGACGGTTGCAAAACCTTTGAAACCGTTATTGAAGGCACCTGGATGATGCCAGTATTTACCGCCAATATAACCTTCGTCACCACCACCACAAATCAAGATAATGGCCAAAATATCGAACCCCACCACCCCGAGAAGTTTAATGATAGCAGCCACTAATTCGGTATTGGCAAATGCGGCAGTACCTCCGAAAATATTCAGCCCGATGATGAGGACGTAAAAAATGGCGATCCAAACCACATTATTGATATCTGATTTCCAGAAGTTGATGGTTAAGGAAGCAGCCACCAATTCCAAAGGTAACACGACTAACCAAAAGAGACAGTAATTCCACCCCGTGGCAAACCCAAAGGATGGATCAATGAAACGAGTGGCATAAGTGAAGAAAGAACCAGAAACGGGATAGCAACTGGCCAATTCAGATAAAGCTTGCATGGTACAGTACAAGAAGGAAGACACCACGGCCCAACCTAAAAGAACAGACGCAGCACCTCCATTAGCTAAAGCTTGACCAGAAACAATTAATAACCCACTACCCACACAACCGGCCAAACCAATCAAACTTTGATGAATTTGACCAAACGAAGATTGAAGATCAGTTTCGGCAGTTTTCTTGATGGCTTTTTCTAAATCATTGGAGAATTCATCATCGTTGAAGGCGGCCGACTTGGACTTGGAGTTTTCGGCACGTTTGAAAGAATCGGTGAAATTTGTCCATTTACTAGTTTGACGTTGATCAGTTGAAACATCGGCACTATAAGTGGCGATCGGCTGATCAGACAGTTTTGATGAGGATGACATATCGGAAGATACTGCCATTCTAAGAACAATTGGTAAGACTAATTTGAGAGACTCGACTTATGATTATAAATGGGGGAACCTGCAAGACTTATATATGAAGCGTAAGCGAATCCAAAGAGTCATATATAGTCATCAGAAGCTAGATGAAAAAAAAAAAGAAAGAAAGAAAGACAAGAGAAAAAAATATCATGGTTGACGTCCGGTAAAGGACTTGAATACTTCATTGCCGTGTTTTATGGTTTGTGTGCTGCTCGTTTCTTTTCTTCTCAGGAGATGCCGCAAAAGAAATGCACACTTTTTTTTTCTTTTCTTTTCTTCTTTTATGCCAAAATTTGCCTTTCTTGCTACGCATTATTAATGCAATGGTTCCAAGTAAGTCGATTGGGGATAACCAATCACCAATAACATCCTTTACCTACAACGGTCAGGGTCATAGTCATTGTGGAGACCCCATTCGAATAGAGCAGAGAGATGGGTGAGATGATCGAGATGGAGATGATGCGGCGAAAAAAAAGAAATACTGGCAAAACGAGAAGAAAAGACCCGCACACCGCTTACTAAACCGGTGAAAAAAGAAATTCACACCAGAAAAAAAAATACATCAGGCGTTTTTCACTTTGTATTCTTTTAACCACTTAGAAGAAATGGGGAAGGGCCGGTGACGGCACTTCCCTATTCGGCAAACGGGGCTGTCACGTGCGGAAGTCACCTGGGGGCCACCGGTATGCCCAGCGGGTTCACGTGCGGGGAGCCCGTATTTCGGTTTGTGTTACTTTGGTTTCGCAGTTCAAAGGCGAGATCTCGCAGGTCAGTGCTATTTAGAGCGAGTGCTTGATTTTCAACGTCTGACAAAAGCTATATATAGGTGTATATAAGGGAAAGATGATGGCAGGACAAATGCCGAAATGCAAGTGTATTTGCACAACAATTGATCAAGGCCGTTATGTAATATTTTAGTAGTAAGGGTCGGTCGCTTGATTGGTTGTTGATAAATAGCGGACGTACGGAAATGTAACAGTCTACCCATAAGACTACCCATGAGACTACCCATAAGACTACCCATAAGACTACCCACTATATAAGTACAAGGCTAAGACTACCCATAGTCTGCCCTCTATATAAGTACAAGGTTACCCATAGTCTACCCACTATATAAGTACAAGGCTAAGACTACCCATAGTCCACCCACTATATAAGTACAAGGTTATCCATAGTCTACCCACTATATAAGTACAAGGCTAAGACTACCCAGAAGACTACCCATAGTCTACCCTCTATATAAGTACAAGGCGACTCGTTGAAGATGGCTTAGTATGGCTTGGTATTGAGTGGAACCGCCAAGATGCCAGACCCGCGTGCCTACTACACACGCGAAGCCAAGAGACTACAAAGCAGACTAGCTAGTGTAACTAGACTAACCAGACTAGGTAGACTAAGTCAGTCCATGTAGTTGTGGTCTTTAGTAGCTAGTTGTGGTCTAATTAGTCTATTAGTATGTAGCGGTTTAGTTAGTATGGTATGCAGTGGTTTAGTATGGTATGCAATTGGTTAAGTTAGTATGGTACTATCATAGGTTAGCGTATAGCCACCATTGCTGGTCTTGTCATATTGATCGACAATGGAGCTAGTTTTCTCTGCTTGCAAGAATTGTTGTTGAATTCTTAACTTGTTATTATTTTTTGTTGTTATTTTTGACAGGTTCAGATCTAACCGGCAGACAATGGACTACCATTGGGTTTATTTTTTCTTTAAACTTCAAAACATGACAAGAAACAACGTGCAATTCTCGCAACTTTACTCATTAGGAAACTGGGGTCAATAATAGTCGACGTAACAAGGAAGTCATATGCAAACCAGATGGTTCGCTGCACGTGCATTCACTGCCCCAAGACACTATACTATCACCATATACCATAAGTATTACCATAAGTGTTACCATAACTATTACCATAAGTATTACTATCAGTATTACTATAAGTATTACTATCAGTATTACTATAAGTATTACTATCAGTATTACTATAAGTATTACTATCAGTATTACTATAAGTATTAATATCAGTATTACTGTTAGTATTACCATGAGTATTATTATTAGTGTCTACTACTATGGCTGTGATTGTAGAGGGCTAAAAATAAACAGGGGATGAGACATCTTCATCGTATATGAATTTTAATGCTCACATCAGTTACACTGATATTCGTACAGCCACGGCTCAACGTCTGGAGTTTGGAGATAAACAAATGAGTGGAGTGAGCGAGAGAGAGAAAAAAAAAAAAAAAAAAAAAAAAAAAAAAAAAACAAGGCTGGTCCCCCGTTGAATGGGCTGTGTTCCATGGAAATTTCTATTATAAAAAATTATAATGTAATAATTTTTTAAAATATAATGAGAAAGAAAAAGGAACTGCGAAAAATGTGCCTGTTTGAGGCAACTGCTCCTGCACCGCAGCGGGACGTACAGGACGTCCCAATTTCCTTCCCATCCCGTACCCACTGAATTGGATCATATTATGAACTTTATGGGAATATGGGTTATTTTCCAGTGGGATCAAACTTTAGCACTGGTCTTTGAAAGTGGCTATTACAGAATTATGACGTACAGCAAAAAAATACAGGAAATGTCCCGCCATTACCCTGCCTAATCGAGAGACTACCAGACAGACAGACACGCTACCAGGGGCGAACCAGGGGGGAACCATGGGTGTCCAATGGGTGTCCAATGGGTAGGTTACGGCCGCATACAAGAAAGCTGGAAAGAAAAAGAAAGAAATTCGAGCCAAAAACAGGCAGAAAATAAAAGTAAGAAAGCTAAAAATAATAAGGAAAGAAAAAAATGGTAGGCCTTTATGCGGACTTAAATCATTTGCTCCCCTGCCATTTTTTTTTTTTTTTTTTTTTTTCGCTGTGAATATTATCTGAATCACCCTTAATAATTACTTATATATACATGTATATATAAATAAATATATATATAGACACCCACCTACATCTGTATTTATATTTTTGTATATACTGTATTTTTGTATATATATTTATTTCCCTTCACTTTTTATCTCTTTATCTCTCCTTGTCACTCGCTACTGTGTCTTCGCACTGATCTAGTTTCACACCCATAGTTTCACATCCATCCATAAATCTCCCCACCCCTCCCAAAATGGCCATATTTAGATCAAAGTCAGGTAAAGTTACCAACGATTACGGAGGAGGAGTGCCCGACGTTAAGTTGAGTTCCAAAGATGAGGCCACCTACAAAATGCATACTGGTGCCATCCATGACCCTATTTTACTGGCTGTGAATGAGGCTCAACCTTTTGAACAAGCTGCTGAACATTCTTTTGGAAGAAGACCTTCTTATTTACTGAGTGAATCAAACGACTTGAAAGACATCTTTGGTAACCCCATTCGTGCTTCTGACATGTCCAATCCTACTCGCGCACGTAACGAACGCCCCTTGGATACCATTAGAGGGTTTGAATACGCCATCACCGGTGATGCTTCGTACCGTGATCAACTTGAAACATCTCGTTTGGGTTGGGGATTCCACGAAGATTTCCCTCACTACAGTATGATGGGCACCGACGGTGTTCAGGATAGTGGTGCTGATAACAACCAGTACACCCGTCCCACCATCAATTTTAACACGCAAGATCAACCCATGTATCAAGCTGGCAATTATAGTGCCACCTCCTTAAAACCAGAGAAAAAGAAGAAGGGATTGTTTGGTAGAAAGAAAAAGTAGTTTGACCCCGTCCTGTTTATTTTCTTCTTCTTCTCGTTTTCTTATGGTTTTATGATACAATTCGGTATTTACTTCTTTGTATAGTGTTTATGTTTTAATATATTTTGTTCCACCATGTAAATCAGACCCTGTTGCTAAACTCAGCACGTCAAACCAACTCAGTACGTCAACCCAAAATCAACTGGTACACCACCCCCAGAATCAACTGGTACACCAACCCCAGAACCAACTCAGTATATAGAATGTATAGAATCAACTCAGTACACCAGCAAGCCTTTGTCTCCTTATTTGATCGTTGGGTGGGGCTCTGTGCAGGTCTCCTTTGCAAACAAAGACACCAAATAATCATCTGAAACAAAACTGAAGACAACACATATATTGATCTATAAAATATGAATTAGAAATTATACAAATATTGGTATATATATAAACAGTTCAACTCTGCTTCTACTACATCATCCCTCTTGTCGTCGTTGTCAGTGTGATTTACTGGAGTTTGCAATATAATCCTAGTGTGCGTATAGTATACTCGATTTTCCCATTGTTAACTCGTCTATCGTCTCGTTAAGTTAACACACATTCAAATTTTACATCAACGTCGATCCACTCATTTCTTTTTCTAACGTCTAGTGGGAGTTCCATTATTATTTATTGATTGATATTTTTCACTTCTCCTTTGATTTCTTTTTTTGCTTTTTGTTTTTTGCTTTTTGTTTTGAGTTTTTTGTTCTTTTGCTGTCTTCACTAATCATGGATAGAGCTGTTCCTTTTAACGTATCGAAGCATTACCAAATCCTCGATATAGTGGGCGAAGGTGCTTACGGGGTGGTTTGTTCAGCCATCCATCGTCCCACCGGTCAAAAAGTGGCCATCAAGAAAATTGAACCATTTGAAAGATCCATGTTGTGTTTACGAACATTACGAGAATTAAAACTTTTGAAACATTTCAATCATGAAAATATTATTTCAATTCTTGCCATTCAAAGACCCATTAGTTATGAAGAATTTCACGAAATTTATCTTATTCAAGAACTTATGGAAACCGATTTACATCGAGTAATACGAACTCAAAAATTATCGGATGATCATATCCAATACTTCATATATCAAACATTACGAGCTTTAAAAGCAATGCATAGTGCCAATGTTTTACATCGAGATTTAAAACCTTCCAATCTTTTACTTAATTCAAATTGTGATTTAAAAGTTTGTGATTTTGGTTTGGCTCGTTCAATTGCTAGTCTGGAAGATAATTTTGGATTTATGACAGAATACGTGGCTACAAGATGGTATCGAGCTCCTGAAATCATGCTTACGTTCCAAGAATATACCACTGCCATTGATGTTTGGTCAGTAGGCTGTATATTGGCTGAAATGTTAACCGGTAGACCTCTTTTCCCAGGGAGAGATTATCATAATCAATTATGGTTAATCATGGAAATTCTTGGTACTCCTAATATGGAAGATTATTATAATATCAAGCTGAAACGAGCTCGTGAATATATCAGAAGTTTACCATTTTGTAAAAAAATCCCCTTTCAAACTTTATTCCAAAATATGGGAATCCCCAATTCTCAAACTGGGGCCGTTGATTCAATTAATCCTTTGGCAATTGATTTATTAGAAAAATTATTAACATTCAATCCTGCTAAAAGAATCACAGTGGAAAATGCTTTGAATCATCCTTATTTGAAATTGTATCATGATCCTTATGATGAACCATTTAGTGATAAAATCCCAGAAGATTTCTTTGATTTCGATAAGAGGAAAGATGAATTGAGTATCGAAGAATTGAAAAAATTATTATATGATGAAATCATGAAACCTTTATAATCTTGCATTATTCATAGACCTGTATAACTTTAACTCCCATAACTATATACTATATACTATTCACTTCATACTATATACTATATAATTATATTTAACTAGCTATATTTAACTAGCTATATTTAACTATAAGTAGTGTAAGTGCTGGGATAATTTTGATACGCGTAGGGTCGTGCGCTTTCGAATTGACAAACAAAAGCAAATCAACGAGGTTAAAAGACAGCGAAAAAAAAAAATGAACACCACATAAACATTTCAATTTTTAACAACTTGGAACCAAAGAACCCTGTCAAATCTTCTTCCACCAGACCCTATACATATACACGATGAAGATCACCAGTATAACATTCATACTCTTGGCCTGTTTCGTTGCATTCATTAATGCCCACAACGTGGCGTTGCCTCCTTACGGTAAACAATGTTTTTTTGAACATTTGAAGAGAAACGATGAATTGGCAGTCAGTTTCCAAGTTGGTTCAAGAGATTCTGGGAACGCTGAACAATACGTGGTGGATTTCTACGTATGTACTTGTTAATTTTATCAATTTAAGCTATTCAACTTACTAACACTTTTGTTTTGTTTTTTTTAGATTGTTACTCCTAATGGTCAAGTTAGATTGAAGAAAACTGATATGGATCACGGTGACGAATCAATCAAGGCTGAATCCGACGGGAAATATCAATACTGTTTCTCCAATGAAAAGACCAATCGTGTTGATTTGGATGTTACTTTCAATGTTCATGGGGTTATTTATATTGATGTTAATGATCCTAAATCTGATTCATTGGATTATGCTGTCCAAAGATTGAGTGAATTAACTAGTGATGTTAAGGCTGAACAAACTTATTTGGTTATTAGAGAAAGAACTCATAGAAATACTGCAGAATCAACCAATTCTAGAGTTAAATGGTGGTCTGTTTTCCAAATCTTGGTGGTTGCTGCCAATTCCGTCTTTCAAATCTATTATTTGAAAAGGTTCTTTGAAGTCAAATCAGTTGTCTAATCTTAGAATTAACTGTATGTAAAAATAGTATCAATAAATTCATCTCCATTGACTTATACTTATATACTTAGTATTATAGTCTTATTAAAGTATTAAACTAATATCATAGTCTTATTATAGTATATAACCTTAGTCATATAGTACTAGTGTTAGTCTCACGTACTTTCACTTACTATAGCGCTTTTACTTACTATAGTACTTATACTTACTATACTACTTAACTAACTATAGTACTTTTACTTACTATACTACTTAACTTACTATAGCACTTTTACTTACTATAGTGTACGTAGTACACTGTGCTTACTGTAGTGTGCTATGGATAGTGTGAGTGTTATTTGGAAGCAATGCCCCTTGCCGTATTGTTCCGTCCCGCTAATTCGTCTCCAACTTGGAAACTTTAGTATCTCCATACTAAACCTAATAATGAGGGGAAGTTCAGCTAACAAAACGAAAAAAAGAAATCAATTGCCTCGCATTTAAGGTTGTTTTATTACTCATTTTAAATTCTAACCAAAAATTCTCAGAGTCAGTGGGCAAAAAGCACAGGAACAAAATTTGGCACAATTTTTTTTAAGGAGACAGAGGAAAAAAGTGCCTCGCTTCAAAGGAACCAGATCTTCTCCATACTCTTTTCATTATAATTATATTTATATATTGAGTATAATCGTTAATTCAATTTTTATTCAATTATATACTCTTTAATCATCTCATCATGTCCAAGTACTTTGCTAACATCCAAGAATTACCTCCTGATCCTTTGTTCGGGTTAAAAGCTCGCTATACTGCCGATTCACGTGCCGACAAGGTTGATTTGGGAATTGGTGCTTATAGAGATAATAATGGGAAACCCTGGATTTTACCAGCTGTCAAACAAGCTGAAACCAAATTGATTAATTCTGAAGGTTACAATCATGAATATTTATCAATTTCTGGTTACGAACCTTTCTTACAAGAATCAGCCAAGGTGATTTTAGGTGAAGATTCTCCTGCGATTAAAGAAAATCGTCTTGTTTCTCAACAATCATTATCAGGTACTGGTGCTTTACATTTGGCAGGAAGTTTCTTGAAACAATTTTATACTGGTGCTTCTGGTGAACCCACCATTTATTTATCCAAACCAACTTGGGCTAATCATAATCAAATTTTCACCAGTTTGGGTTTAAAAGTGGAAACTTATCCTTATTGGAATAATGACGAAAAATCCTTAGACATTAATGGATTTGTTAATACTTTGAAATCGGCTCCTCAAGGTTCAGTTTTCTTATTACATGCTTGTGCCCATAATCCAACTGGTTTAGATCCAACTAAAGAAGAATGGTCTCGTATTTTGTCTGAATTGGCTAGTAAAAATCATGTTGCATTATTTGATTCTGCTTATCAAGGTTTTGCCAGTGGTAATTTAGAATTAGATGCTTATGCTATTAGATCTGCTATTCAAAATAAATCAATCAATACTCCCATTATTATTTGTCAATCTTTTGCTAAAAATGTGGGAATGTATGGTGAACGTGTTGGGGCAGTTCATGTGATTAATAATGAAGTTCATTCATTGAATAAAGCCATTAAATCTCAATTAAACAAATTAACTAGATCAGAAATTTCTAATCCTCCAGCTTATGGGGCTAAAATTGTGGCTACCATTTTAACTGATGCTAATTTAAGAAAACAATGGGAAGCTGATTTAACCACCATGAGTTCAAGAATTATTAAAATGAGAAAAGAATTGAAACGTTTATTAGTTGAAGTATTGAAAACTCCTGGTACTTGGGATCACATCACCAATCAAACCGGGATGTTTTCATTCACTGGTTTAACCCCAGAAATGGTGGCTAGATTAGAAGAAAAACACGCTGTTTATTTGGTTAGCAGTGGTCGTGCTTCTTGTGCTGGTCTTAATGATAATAACGTGGAAAAAGTGGCTAAAGCTTTTGATGAAGTTGTTCGTTTTTACTCTAAACCTAAATTATAAGTATATTCAATAAATTAACTACAAGATCAACATATGTTGTAAAGATAAATTATTAAATTATATATATAGTACCATTACGAGGATAAATTAATAAGATTTTTTATTTTTTTGTATATTTATGGTTAAATATATTTTGATACTTTGATATCATATCATAATACACAATAGAAAGAAGAAAAACAAACAGAAGAAAAAGTAATAATTAAAAATGTACATTTATTAATATTTGTTTAATTAATTTACTTCTTTCTGAAAGAACAACCTTCAGTCAATTTGGCCTTACCACCGGTTGGGGTACATAAGACGGTAGAACAGTTATCACAGGTGACAGCGGTTTGAGCATGGGAGAAAACAGTGGTGATGTTAAGACAACCTTGACATTTGACATCCATGAAGTATGATCTTGGTTGTTGAACTAAGGTTTTCAATTTATGTTTTTGAGCTTCAGAAGCAGCATTTGGGTGTAATAAATCTTGAACTAAAACCTATAATAAAATAAAAGTTAGTATGATGAACCACAATCAGGTACCATGGATATCTTCACATATTAATTTTAAGGATACAAGAGTCAGAAAATAACTTAATGATGATTCTACATTCAAGGACTGTTTATGAAGGATATGGATTGATTGAAGATCATTTCAAATTTGAATCTTAATGAGTTTTACGTGGAAACAAGTATCATGTTATGTTCTCCTCCCGATGGAGAGTAGGAATAAGTAAGAAACTTGGTCATCTTATATGATATTTGGTAAATTATTGTTGCCATCGTTGGCTATTCATATTTCAAAAAGGATACCGGAATATAAGGTTTCTGACAATCTGGATTAAGGTAGGACTCTGTTCTCATGACATCTCCATGGTATAGTACTCTTAGACGTGATAACATACCATTTTGTCTTGATGTTGTGTAGAGAATAAGAAGATAAACTATGATAAAGGTTTAATGAAAAATTTTTTTAATATAATTGATTGAGCCCTTTTGCCTCGTAGTGGGAGGAGAGAAAAAAAAAATTGTGTGAAAGATTTTTTGGTGAGAGACTGTGTGTGTGTGAGAAGACCTAATAGTTTTTTGTTTTAATTTCTTTTTTTATTTTTGTTTTGTATGCGAAAAAGAAAATAACTAGTAGACAAATGTCTCCTGGAGATCAAAGACAAATGTCGTGTGTATAGTGGGTGAAGAGCACGACATTTTCACCCTAACTCTTTTTTGCCCCAACTGAGGGAGTGCGAATGTCCACCAGGCGGAAAACCGAGAGCGAAGTGTGTCACGTGCTATATGTGACTGTCTTTTTTTATCTCTCTCTCTTTTTTTGCTGTATGGATTTGTGTATGGGCTTGGATGGTTGTGAAAAATGGAATCGATGGTTAAGGGTAAGGTACAAGTAAGTCGACTGAACAATTGAAACCATATATTGTTAATAAATAAAAAGCACGTAAATATCATTGATAGTGTATGGTAAAAACAGATATACACTAATATATATATATAGGCATAGACACTAATAAAAGGTAATTGTTAAACTAAACAATCAATAATCACATAAACCAAAAGAAATTAAACTATACAACTAAAAAGCAGAATTACAAAAGAGATAGACAAGTAGTATAACACGATAGTGACACAATTATTATAATGGTATTGTCATGTTAAACATGATATCATCAAAGTGTCATATTAGACCATGATATCATCAAAGTGTCATATCGAGCACAACATATATGTAGGAGCCCGTATAACGGTTTCATTAACCTACTCAGCAATCTCATTAACTTCATGACACCCATTTCATCAAGTAAAAGCCCCCTGGTTGTTGTGTTGATGGCTGATTTGCAACTTGCGGCTTTGAAGTTTGGTTCTGCATAGCGAAATCAGAGAGCCCTATAAAAAAATAAAAAAAAAAAAAATATTTAAGAAAAAGACCCCTTTTGCACCCGATATCAACAACCACCAATAAAACCCAAATCAAGCAAGATGGTGAAAAAATTTAACATGACCTGTCTCATATTGCTGATTGAAAATGGATCTGTTGAAACAACATTTCCATCAAGAAACAAAAAAGCAATACTAGATAGGTAAAAGTTATAATTATACACAGCGACATATAGAACGCAAGAGACAAAAAAAAAGGAAAAAGAAAAAAAGAAGAGATAGAGTCATAATCATCAAAGAGAATTGAAAAGAAAACAACAAAAAATACAAGCTAATAGAGATAACTAATAAGACAATATGAAAAAAAAAAAAAGCAAAGAGTAGAGTAAAAGAGCAAGAGCACTATATACTTACACTATAAAGTTGATTTGGGTAAAATGCAGCAAAACAAGATGCAAAGATGGGTATCTATACAACGATGAAAATTTTCAAGAAGTCTAAGAAACAAGAATAACAGCAAACAACAAACAACAAATAGAACAACAAACACAACGAAGCAACTTGAAACAAGATTCATCAATGGTGGCAGAGACAAGAAAAAAACCATCGATGATCTTTGGGGAGAAGGTGATGAGATTAGAGTGGAGAATAGAAACCACAACAGAATACATTATAAGTATCTTGATCGGAAAATATTATACTATATTAGATTGATAAAAAAAATAGAAGATGGAAGAATAAAAAAGAAATAAGAAAACATAGAGTTTTGGAAAGAAGAGAATATAACTGATGGAGTTAAGCCAGTTAAAAAAAAAAAGGAAAAAGAAAGAAAAAGAATAGAGCAAGACAGAGTAGAGTAATATTGGAGAAACGATGGTACCAATATGTTGGGGGAGGAGTTAAAAATTTCATTTCATTCATTTTTGATTATGTGATAAAGCAACGAAGGTGGAGGAGATAGACAAATAGTAATAACAACAACAATAATAATAAAAGGAAAAAAAGGAAAATTTCAAACCGTTACTTCAAATTTACTTACCGCCTCTTTTCTGTCTTCTTGGAGGAGTGACGGGTCTATTATTTGATAAATGATTTGGTCTTGAGAAACGAGGTTCCTTTTCAGCTGGTTTTAAAATTTGGAAAGAACATAATAAACTTTCATCAACACTCATCATGGCACCGGCATTATCGAATTCCCCACAATAATTAGGAGCCGAGAAAAGAGTAACCAATTGACGTTTTGAGAAAAATTCATAACCATCTTCCACCACTTGATGGGCCCTACAAATTAAATCCATATCATGTTTTTGTAAGAATCGAGAAACGACATCAGGACCAAATGTGAATGAAACCCCACGATCATTTTCTGACCAACCAGTAATATCTTTATCAGGATCTGACCATAATAAATCACATAAAAGACCAACATCGGGGATATCAGTAGGTCTCATGACTCTTCTAATTTGTTCCATTGAGTTTAAATCAGGACTTAAACCACCATGCATAGTAAAGATTTTTTCATCAATGATGGCAGCAATTGGTAAACAATTAAAACAATCGGTGAAAGTTTTCCATAATTTTATATTATATCTTCTTTTACATTCATCGTAAAAACCATAAATTCTGTTAATTGAAGCACATTCATGATTACCTCTTAAGATGAAGAAATTTTCGGGGTATTTAATTTTATAGGCCAATAAGAGACAGATGGTTTCCAAAGATTGTTTACCTCTATCAACGTAATCACCCAAAAATAAATAATTAGCTTCTGGTGGGAAACCTCCGTATTCAAAGAGTCGTAATAAATCATAGTATTGACCATGGATATCACCACATATTTTGATGGGAGCTTCTAATTCCAATAATATTGGCTGTTGAATGAAAATTTCTCTTGCTTTGGTACAAAGATAACGGATTTCATGTTCCATAAGAGTAACTTGTCTACCTGGACGGGAACCTCTGACTTCCAATAATCTATCCACAATGGAATCGATATCGGCTTCTTGATGATCAGACATGTTTGATATTGTATGTGTATGTGTGAGGGTGGGGGATATTCAGTGAGTTATGAATATGATGACAAGAATAAAATTATCGACTGGACAAAATAATTGATAACACGACAAGGGAAATCAGGAATATCAACTAGGGAAACGAGGAATTAAAGTGAATGTAATTATGATCAACACTATTAGACTATTATAATTCAACTTTGAAAAATGACGTGAAAAATTAAAATGACAATAACAACAACAACGGCAGCAGTAAAACTGGAGAGATGGAATAACTGAGACAACTGGTGGTGAACGTACGGTGGTGGTGGGTTCCTTACCTTGGTTCGTTCGATATTTGTTTATTTATTTACACAAATGTGTGTGTGGGTGTTGTTCGTTATCGTTTGTTTTGGTTTGCTTTTCAATTAAGTATTATTTTTGACTTTGTTTTTTTTTTTTTTTT